>CM035162.1:16339019-16545169 GCA_020205615.1 Panax quinquefolius | reverse complement strand
ATGCGTTTCTAAATATGCCCAAGTCATCATCATACATCACGTAAGTCTAAGCTTATTTGCTCCAGCTTAGTACAATTTACAAGTGTAGTCATCTCTATATATGTTAAAGACATTTTACTAATATCGCAGCATTCATTCAAGAGGGAAGCGATGCTTCTAACCCAACTTCGATCACAGCAGACTTGGAAACATTCACTAATGCTAATTTCCAACAATAGTTTAAGAAAAGGGTCAAGCGGAGAGTATTTTCGAGCGCTTTTATAGATGTCATCCAAGTACCTTATAAAGTTGTTAGTTATTTTCCGGTCAGATCGTGAACGGGTATAGATTTAGAGTCGATGACTGCATGAACTCACATCACCAATTCCTGGGTTCAGGTGTTAGGAAGTCGCTATCAATATTCTCGAGTCCAATTACTATGGTGGATTTATGGTGGATGTAGTCAGTGCTCAATTATCACAAAGGGCAAAAAGGTAGTTACATTTAAGTGTAGGCCGGTTTGATAACCGAAAAGGGGTTAAAGTTGATCGTAATAGAATCACAACCGCGTGATATCAAGCTTCAGTTAAATTCGATGACGGTATGCGTATGTTAGCAAGTCGTTGACTCAAGTGTATTACGCCCTAATGTCAGAATACTCGGGCCCCCGTACACAAGAGTCACTACTAAAACATGCTCATTTAATGCCGATAACATGTTTCGTATGGATGAGGCATTGTAAGAAGACGTGAGAAACCCATCAGTCAGAAAGTGTTCCATGTCAAGAGAGTACGGATTATCATAAGAGCAGAAGCTTGACGATTGAGCGTAGAGATGCTCCGGATGGTGATTACCCTCTCGAGGAGGCTTTTCGTCATTTCACCTACTCGTATTCTTATTGTTTATGTATTTCAATTTAGGCTAGTTTGTTAATTTAATATATATATATATATATATATATATATATATATGGACAAATGATTTATATTTTTGATTCTATCAACAGGTGGCATGGATGGCGCACCATGTTGGCGATGAGCGAGAGCACGAGTCCGACATCCATACACCGCAGCACGCCGTTCACCTCCACCATGATGATCATACTTTTTACTAGTTTATAGTTCATTCAGATATATTCATGTTATTGTAGAATTCTTTTTGTATATATCAGATTATCTAATTGCGTTTGTACAACTATTGTAAATTATATTGTTTAACATTTATGGAACATACGACCAATATTTGTAATTGGTTAGCTTATAATACATTTTGGTGGATATTTGAATATGAATGTGAATGTGAATGATAATGAGTCAAGATTAAGTTTTAGTGCTACGTCAGATATTTGAATGTGAGATCTGTGTTTATATTATCGTGTATTGGGTGTGATAAAGTTCTGTACATTAATGGGTTTAAACACCTTGGAAACCGAACTTTTAAAATCAGATTTAAAAAAGGATAGTTAATTCGATTTTAATAAGGTAGTTCATGATGGAATTTCCCCAAGGAAAAAAAAATAAGTAATTTTAATAAATGCCGAAATATCCTAAATTCGGCCGAACATACGTTATCTTCGACGCGTAACGATCCGTCAAACACACTATCTCCGACGCGAAATTAAATTTCGAATTTAATAATTAGCCAATTTTAATAAATGATGGGTTATTCTATTTTCATCGGACATAAGTTAAGTCCGAGGGAATGTATCCATCGAACGTATTTAACTCTTATATTCGATTTAAACGTTTCATTCTATATATTCTCGATTAGAAGATAGTTAAGGTTCGACGACATCCGTCAGAGATACGCTCGTCAAGATATGTAATTTCCGGCGTAACTTTTTGACGGATCTTATTTTCGACGCGAATATTTACGTAATCGAATATCTCGATGGATATTTTCGCTTAGAATAATGTAATTTCAACCGAATAGAGTAATTAAATTTGAATAATCCGGCTTCGGACGAAGCTTTTCTCAGTAGTGGTTCCTAATAAATTAATTCTTGAACTTGTTTTATTGAATTCTTATATCATTGTCATCATCCTTTATATTTTTTGATAGTCATCCGTATTCTGAAAGGTATGGGGATGGACTTGGTATGATTATGAATTGTGGATTATTCTTCGTAATCATGACCGTAATGTTACAAATGATGTGGTAAAAGTCCTCGTTGGGCTTCTGTAGAGTATTGATGGACCGATTGTTGGCATGATCATGACCATTAATGAATACACAAATATTCTCGCTCATAGGCATTGATAATTGTGGTCATTTGATACTAAAGAATATTATCGTCGAGTGCAGGGTTATTCGATGATGTGGATTATTTATTGTCGAAGTTAGAAGCGATAAAAGTCATGAAAACCTTTTAAATCATCAAGATAGTAGATTTTATTCTCTACTGACTCTTCTAATGGATTGGTTTCTACCGCAGCTTAAACTTTATGTTTGTTATATTTTATTAGTTTAACACTGTTGAAAGTTAATGATAATTTATTCGCATTATCTTAGTCATAATTTTTCTTCTTTGGGCTAGTCGAGCTCACCATTTCTTTCACGGTTCTCTTCAGAAAGAGAATATACCGGGACGAAATGGGAAGCCGAGTGATGGACCGAGATGATAAGATTAGTAGCCTCCTCACTATTCGTTAAATAAAGGTGACAATAAATATAATGAGGACTTATTCTCGAGAGTGGATATTGTCTGTAAGGACATGATTTGTATTAAAACTCACACTCTCTTGTTGTATATTAAATATTGTATTCAGATTTCAGATTATGTATTTGACGACTCAAAATGGTGATGTATACCTATTTGGGGGGCGCCAAATTGGGGACCATTTTTTTTAATATTATAGAGGTTATTCTTATATAGAGTATTCCTAAATAGGGTTTTTGTAAGACCCCGAATTTTATGAAATAAAAGTATTCAATTTTTCTATTCAAAGAAATGGTTAAATTGATAAAAGTTAAAGTTAAGGGTGATATATGAAATTTTTTTCAAAATACGCAAGGGGGTATAAAGTATTCATTATTGTCTAAGAATATTCGTTTGGTCGTGGAATATTCTTTTCGTATCTCTATATTATCGAAGCGTATTCTTGTGAGTATTTTGAGTATACTTTGAGTATTGTTAGACGGCAAGTTCCCTTCAAAGACTATATCCTGTTTTCAACTAAGGCACTTGCTTTCGAGGTAAGGGAAGTTATTTTCTTCTCGATGATATTATTTCTTCAATATCATTATGCTAAAATATCGGGTTGGAACGCTTTTATCAAATTTGGAACTTTTTCATGCTTCGGGTTACTTATTCATGAGTTACTTATTCACGAAGTTACTATTCAAAGTTACTATTCATTTAGTTCTTATTCACGAAAGTACTATTCATGAAGCGTGAGAGATGTTTTTTTTGGAATTTCTATCTTTTGCGTCGGAGGCACTATTCACGATACGGCACTATTCACGATACTGACATTATTCACTAATACAAGATTATTCAATCGAAAAATGAAAATTTTTCTTTTCGTTTAAAATATCTATTCGATACTAGCTTTGATTGTATCCATGTTTTGATCATTCTTGAATTTTACACCACTATGATTATTTTTGAGGTATTTTGGAATGGATAAACCAATGCAAAGATGAATGATTTTCAAGAATATCTTTTGGCCTCAGAAAGAAAAAGATGAACAGTGTTTAAACGAATACTTAATTAACTCGATGAATATCTTTAGCCAAGAAGAGGTAAAGATGAATTATTGATGAATATCTTTTGCTCAGAATGCAAAGATGACCTGTTGTTGAATATCTTTACCGTGGTAGTGCAAAGATGAATTATTGATGAATATCTTTTGTTCGTAATGCAAAGACGACCGTTGTTGAATATCTTTTACTTTCAGTAGTGCAAAGATGAATTATTGATGAATATCTTTCGCTTGTAATGAAAAGATGACCCGTTATTGAATATCTTTAGCTTTGTAGTGTAAAGATGAACTGTTGATGAATATCTTTCGCCCGTGGTGCAAAAAGATGAATTTATTAGTATGATTATGAACAGAACTGTGATTTGGTATAACCATGATCTTTGATGTTTCGTAAAGACAAGTGATGAAAATTATCTTGTCTTCGATGAGGAAAGGAATTTAGAACTACAATTACGATTATGAGTTATACACGTGATTGTGATGTGAATTGTTGATCGATGTTACGAGGATAAAACATTGTTGGTGGATTTTTAACATTGGAGAAGACAATAGACTTTATAGTCTATTTGACTCTTCTAATGGATCGCTTCATTCCACGTTAACTATGGTTGAAAAGTTTTATCATCTACTATATGTTCTAAATCTCGATTTACATCGATGAAGACTATTGATAATTTATTTATCTTTAGTCATAATATTCTTTATCGAAATTTAGTCAGGTTTCACCCTTTTGTTTCACAATTCTTTCGTGTAATAAAAGTGTAGTCGGGTCGAAAATGGGATAGCGAGGGAATAGAGTGGTGGTCTATAGATGTTGAGGTGAGGTGAATTTAACTTGGAAGGTGTTTTGTCACTATCATACAAGATGTCTAATGACATACAACCTCGTGTTATCATAAGACATGGTTGTGCTCATCCACTTCATTGAGTATATTTACAAGCACTACCTATATAATCTTGGTGTTTGTTTGGAGTATAATACCCAATTAGAGACAAAGGAGATAATGATATGTCAAGAGAAGACTCACCATCGGGAAGAATATGATAAGTAATCTTCTCATTTTTCTTTTGGGGTTTATCAATCAACCAAGGATAATTCGTGGCCATATGATATCTACTATAACCTAAAAGCATGGCCTCCCATGTATGAAGGTTTCTTGAGCACTTCCCAAAGATTCTAATTTTAAAACAGCTTTTTGACTATACCTTTACGTAAGGTGTCATCGAGACGCGCTGCTGCTTGGTATATATTTGTATCCAAACTCACAAAGATATTTGTTGTTGTATTTTGTACGACAATTGTTGTAATAAAGTTGTAGTTGTTTTTCGTATACATATATTTGGCAATTCGAGAACGGGTTGGATGGAATGAACCTATTTTTGGGGTTGTTACATTTGTATCGAGAGCTAGGATATGATCTCCAAGCGGAGATCGGGGAATAGAACAGGAGGGAGAGATGAGTAAATCCTTCGCAAAGTGTGTCCTACCCAAGCTTATTTGTTGGGTCACCATAATATCGAGATATTATGTGGATATGTTAATTTGTTCAATTAACCTTTGTTTTTAAGTCGTATTCTAGAATGATATCTCAAATACGAGGAGATGAGCAATGGAGAAATCATGATGACATGGGAGATAGAATCAAATGAAAACAAGGTATTCTCAACTCTTGAAATACAGTAGTACGTAAATTTGGGACTTAAATTTCATAAGGAGGGAGATCAGAAGACCCGAATTTTATGAAATAAAAGTATTCAATTTTTCTATTAATTAAATGGTTAAATTGATAAAAGTTAAAGTTAAGGGTGATATATGAAATTTTTTTTTCAAAATACGCAGCGGGGTATAAAGTATTCATTATTATTTGGGAATATTCGTTTTGGTCGTGGAATATTCTTTCCGGTCAGAATATTCAATGACCAAGCAACTATTTAAGGGCCCCATAATGTAATAAATCAGCCGGATGAAGAAAATGACAAAATTAAGTTTTATAAATAACGACGTAATCGTTATCACGTATTAACACCGTTGGAATACCCGGTTGGTAAAATAAAGTAATACGTTGTTGCAGACAAGAAATACACCAGATTACATGTATTTTTGAATTATTGATTCTTACGTAAAGAAGGCACTACTCAATAATTGTTACAAAGAATTATCGCTCAATATTTTATTTTATTGATTCAATAATTGATGCGTTGATATTTTATATTATTGTTGTTCAATAATTGTCCACCCGACAAGATTCCATTATCGATCAATAATTCATATTATTTGAATAATATTATTAGATAACATTATTGGCAATGTCTAGAAAGTTCACAAGGAGAGGTTTGGTCACCTAATCATGCGCCAAGAAGGAGAAATTCTTATTCGAAAGCCCCTCTTCCGGGAAACCGCTCGTCATTATTATTGTGATTCTATAATATTATTTATGAATAATTAATTATTGATTTATATGATAATGAAATATTTATTTGATGTGGATATAAATGATGGATTTATTTATGTGGTTATAAATGAAGGAATTAATGTTGAGGTATTTTATCAAGATTTTGTTGATCGAGGTATTAAAAGATCAAATCGATTGTTCTTATGCCTTTTATTATGTGAGTAATAAATTTTAATCCGACCGCTGGATCGTTGGGATTTTTGGGTATGTTATACATATATAAGTTGAGTATATGTCCACAAATTTTGAACCGTTAAAAATGAACGTATAATTTGTTATGAATTTTAAGAGGTGACCGATTCTAAATTAAAGTTATAAATGATTTTGGTGGAAAATTCTAGAATTGGTGGGCCCCACTTTTGGTTGGTGAGAAATGTGCTCAATTGAATTTTCAAATGTGGTGGGTGGGAATAGTAGAGTGTAAAGCCATCAAAGGTTGCAGGTTAAGTAAGTTTCGCTTTAAGTGCTAACATTTTCCTATAAATAGAGGCTAAGTTAGAATTGAAAATCACACCGTAAACAAGTTTTCTCTTCTCTCTCTATATTATCGAGTTTGTATTCTTGTGAGTATTTTGAGTATACTTTGAGTATTGTTAGAGCGCTGCAAGTTCCCTTCAAAGACTATATCCGATATTTCAACCAGAAAGCATCGCCTTCGAGGTAAGGGATGTTATTTTCTTCAGATGATATTATTTCTTCAATATCATTATGTCAAATATTGGTTGAAACGTTTTATCAAATTTGGAACTTTTTCATGTCTGGGTTATTCACGAGTTACTATTCATGAGTTACTATTCACGAATTACTATTCATGAGTTACTATTCACGAAGTACTATTCATTAAGCGTGAAGATGTTTTTTATGGAATTTCTATCTTTCGGTATACTATTCACGATATGAGGCACTATTCACGATATCTGACTATTCACGATACGCACACTATTCACTTATCAATCGACATTATTCAACGAAAAATGAAAATTTTTCTTTTCGCTCTAAAATATCTATTCTAGATACTAGCTTTGATTGTATCCATGTTTTGATCATTCTTGAATTTTACAACCACTATGATTATTTTTGAGGTATTTTTGGACGATGGATAAAACTAATGCAAAGATGAATGATTTAAGAAGAATATCTTTGGCTCAGTAAGTGCAAAGATGAATATGTGTTTAAATGAACATGACCTAATGATGAATATCTTTAGCCAAAGAAGTGCAAAAGATGAATTATTGATGAATATCTTTTTGTTCAGAATGCAAAGATGACACATTGTTGAATATCTTTAAATGATAGTGCAAAAGATGAATTATTGATGAATATCTTTTGCTCAGTAATGCAAAGATGACTGTTGTTGAATATCTTTACCTCAGAAGTGCAAAGATGAATTATTGATGAATATCTTTGGCTTCGTAATGCAAAGATGACCTGTCCGTTGTTGAATATCTTTAATTTGTAGTGTAAAGATGAACTGTTGATGAATATCTTTGGCCCAGTGCAAAGATGAATTTATTAATATGATTATGAACAGAATCGTGATTTGGTATAACCATGATCTTTGATGTTTCGTAAAGACAAGTGATGAAAATTATCTTTTTCTTGGAATTTAGAAAGGAATTTAGAACTGGATGTGAATTCTGATTATGATGTTACAGGATAAAACACGTGATTGTGGGATGTGAATTGACTCTTCTAATGGATCGCTTCATTACTATGGTTGAAAAGTTTTATCATTCACCATATGTTCTGGATTTTTAACGATGGAGAATTGATAATATTTACTTTAGTTTATATTCTATTCGACTCTTCTAATGGATTCACAATTCCTTCGTGTAATAAAACGCAACTATGGTTGAAAATTTTTATCATGATGTACCATATGAATTTTCTAAATCTACGATTTAATTACAACCTCGTGTTATCGATGAAGACTATTGATAATTTAGTTTATCTTTAGTATAATATTCTTTATCGAGCTAGTTTGTTCAACCAAGAGGGTTTACTCACCCTTTTGCCCCCAAAATAGGTATACATCACCCATTCTCGAAGTTGTCAATATACATGGTATGTAAACAACTACAACTTTATTATTACAACAAGAAACTGTGAGTTTGAATACAAATATTATCTTCTGATAATATCTATACTCAAATAAATCCTCATCACATTTATCGATACATTATTTTACAAAAATGGTGAGGACTACTAAACAATCCTTTCTAAAACCTTCATTCCATACCCCGACTGCATCGCTATATTCTCGCCCCGAGAAAAATGGAACAAAAGGAAAAGGGTGAGCTCAACTAGCTCAAGAAGAATATTATGACTAAGATAATATACAACAAATTATCGTTAGTCTTCAACAGGAAAAATATAATGTAATACAATAGACAACAAATTTTAAATCAATATTCGCAATGAAATAATAATTCATTAGAAGAGTTAAGTAGAGAATGCAAACTACTATCTTCTATGTATGAATTTAAAAGTTCATCGCTCATCTTTTATCCCCTCGAACATCAATCAATATACATCCGAATCAAATATTCATCTTTGCACCACAGCCAAAGATATTCATCACGGGTCATGTTCATTTAAACACTGCTCATCTTTCACTGACGCCAAAGATATTCTTCAGAAATCATTCATCTTTGCACTATGTGCCAAAGATATTCTTAAGAAATCATTCATCTTTGCACTATGTGCCAAAGATATTCCATAATATCATCATTTAAGATCGAGGATGATGAAAAATATTTTTTTTAAAGAAACGAATCCAAGGAAACAAAATGACAAGGATTAAGGATTAAGGATTCAGATTTTGGTTTTATCCACGCCCAAAAATACCTCAAAAATAATCATAGTGGTGTAAAATTCAAGAATGATCAAAAACATGGATACAATCAAAGTTAGTATCCGTAATAGATGTTTTGGACTAAAAGAAGAAATTTTATTTTTCTATGAATAAGACCAGATACGTGAATAGTGTCAGATACGTGAATAAGGCCGATACGTGAATAGTAATCCGACACCAAAAGATAGAAATTCCACAAAAACATCTTCACGCTTCAGCTTAATAGTACTCGTGAATAAGAATCGTGAATAAGAACTCATGAATAAGAATCGTGAATAAGAACTCATGAATAAGAACTCATGAATAGTAATATATGAAAAAGTTCCAAATTTGATAAAACTTCAGATCAATATTTCAAAGATAATGATATCAAGAAATAATATCATTACGAGAAAAAAATAATATCCCTTACTCGAAAAAGATCAAGAGATTCTAAATTAAACACCTGATATAAAGCTATGACTTGACTTGCACCGTATAGCAATACTCAAAGTATACTCAAAATACTCACAAGAATACGCCGATAATATAGAGAGAGAAACTTCAGCTTCGTGTGATTTTCAATTCTAACCAAGACCCTATTTATAGAAAACGCTAACACCAAAGCGTAAAATTTAATAAAATATATTATTATTAATAAATTTCTACGCCTCTTTGGAAATCAGATCCCAACATTTCCCACATGCCAACCTTCTAGAAAGAAATGATAAAAACGTTTTTCATAAAATAAATAATTAAAACTTCAAAAATCAATTATTTTGAGCTTTCGTAACTTCAATAATTCATAATAAATAGCCCTTTCATCAGAAAATTCGAATCTCATGAGTTTTTATAGGAAATTCAATTTCTACAACTTTGCGTAAGAAAGTTTTTCCAAATTCCAAATAGAAATTCAATCAAATCCACAAACCAAGCGATTTTATAAAGCTATAATCAAATTTCACCAATAAATGGGGTCCACCGACATGTTTAATATGTTTTAAACATTTATTGCAAAAAAAAATACTCTTCCTCCTCAGATACTCATATATCCCACATTCGTTAGTAAAATATCACCATTAATATATTATTAAAATAATATATTTAAACGAATTATTTTATCGTAAAAGATAAAATATTAATTTTCAACAATTGTCATTTTAAAAATTTTTCCATCTATATCCACATAAAATCAATATTTTCTCATCATATAAATCAATAATTAATTATTCACAAATAATATTACGTAATCACAATATCGACAACCCAAAGCAGCCTCAGAAAGCAGGGGCTTTCCAATAAGAATTTCTTCATCATGCGCCGCAATTTAGTGACCAAACCTCTCTGTAGATGTAACTTTCTAGACATTGCCAATAATGTTATCTAATAATATTATTCAGATAATATGAATTATTGCTTCGATAATGAAAAATAATACAGTAATGACAATTATCAAACAACAAAGAATATAAAATATCAACGCAAAGAATTATTAACTCAATAAAATAATCGAATAAAGAATTATCAGAACCATTATCGAGTAAAGGCCTTCACGTAAGAATCAATAATTGGTGCAATACCGCAGTGCATCGCTCAACAACGCCAGATAGTGTGTTTTAACCACCCAGTATTCCAACAAAGATAACTCAGAATAACTACGCCGTTATTTTTTAAACAACTTATATTTTGTCGCTTTTCATTCATCCAATCGCTCACATGGGCCCACACATGGTCGCTACTGTCGCATTTAATATTCCCCGACAAAGCATTTAATATTCCACCACCAAACTAATATTCCCCGACAACAATGAATATTTTATAACCACTGCTTATTTTCAAATATTTCATGATTTAACCCTTAACTATCCACATTAATCAAATCAACCCTTACTATTTCAAAATAATAAATAAAGGAAATTTTTTTATTTAAAAATTTGGGGTCTTACAACCTCCCTCCTTATGAAATTTCGCCTCTAAATCGACGACGCATTCTGTGTTTCAAAAGGTGAGGATACCTCGCTTTCATTTCCGCTTCCAATTCCTGTGTCATTTCTCTATAAGATGATTCCTCCACAAAACTTTAACTTGTGGTATGACCTTTTCATGCAGTAGGACATGCTCCTTCCTATCCAAGATCTTCGACAGTACCTCCTCATACGCTAAGTCTTCGCTATCTCGTCCTGCTTCTAACTCAATAACGTGGTTCGGTCTTTCACATATTTATTTAAGTACGATATGTGAAACACATTATGAACACGAGACATACTTTGAGGTAACGCAAGTCTATAGGCTACATTTCCTACTCTGGCCAAGAATTTGAAATGGACCAATAAATCGTGGATCGAGCTTTCTCTCTTCCCAAATCTCAGTAACTCCTTCCATGGAGCAACTCGCAACAATACACGATCCCCTACATTAAATTCCACGCCCTTTCGATGAAGATCCGCATAACTCTTTTGTCGATCTTGTGCCGCTTTGTATACGCTTGTCAATCATTTGGATCTTTTCGTAGTCATACGCATTCAACTCTGTCCCAACAATGTTGCTTCACCCACCTCATCCCAACATATCGAGAACTACATTTTCGCCCATATAATGCTTCAAATGGAGCCACACCTATACTTGCTCGATAATCGTTGTTGTAGGAGAATTCCACCAATGGTAAATACTTATCCCAACTACGCCTTGAAGTCTCAGGACACAGTAGTCTTAATAGATCTTCAAGAGTTTGAATAGTCCTCTCTCGATTGTCCGTCTGCTTTGGGGATGGTATGCCAACTAAATCGCAAACTGCGCGCTCATAGCTTTTTGCAAGCTAACCCAAAATCTTGAAGTGAATCTTGGGTCACGATCCCAAACTATGGATACAGCATGCCATGCAACCTCACAATCTCATTCACGCATATACTAGCAAGACGCTCAAGGAATAAGTCTCCAGACGGCAAGAAGAAATGAGCAGATTTGGTTAATCTATCAACAATAACCCAAATAAGATTGATGCTCGAGAAACCGTAGAAGACCCAGAACTAAATCCATAGTAATGTGTTCCCACTTCCATTCCTAATCTCAAGTGGTTGCAACGGACCCTTTAGGTACAAGATGCTCCGCCTTTACACGCCGGGCAAGTTAAACACATCGAGATAAACTTTGCAATCTCTCTTCATATTGTTCCACCAAAATGTATGTCAAGATCACGATACATTTTAGTATTTCCAGATGGATTGCAAATGGCGTATCAGGTGCCTCCATCATAATCTTGTACTTCAAATCGTAGTCGTTAGAACACAAAGTCTAGAGTGGACTCAAGTATTCCTTCTTCATCAATTCTCGCCCTAATAGCTCCTTCAGATTTTTTCTTCATATACGATCGCCTCCGGCCCTGCGGGCTCGAGCAACCTTAACTTTTTTTCTATTAAAGTCGGGTTTATGCGCAGATACTTGACATCATCGCACTCGCTCCTCAAGATATGATCTTCTACTCAACGCGCCGCACTACCACGCTCGCTTTTACCGTGATGGTATCAATAGGTGGTCGTAGTCTTCAATAGCTCGAGCCAACGTCGCCGCCGAGATGTCGAGTTTCTTTTGAGTGAAGAAATATTTAAGGCTTTTTATGGTCCTGAATATATCTCCACTTTCTCCCCATATATAGATAAGTGCTCCATATTTTTAGTAGCGAAAAACGATCACGCTAACTCTAGATCACGAGTAGGATAATTCCTCTCATATACTTTTAAGTTGTCGCGAGGCATAGGCTATGACTTTTTCCCACGCTGCATGAGAACACATCCTAACCCTTTGCCTCAAGCATCGTCAGAGATAACAAATCCATCCCAACCAGATGGTATTGTTAAGAAAAGCCAAATAAGTCTCCTCTAAGCTCTTCGAAACTCTTCTCGTGATTCTTCGCTTCCAAACGAATTTTTGTATCCTTCCGAAGTTAATGAAGTTAATGGAGAGAAGCGATTCGAGAAAACCTTCCACTAATCTCCCGATAATAACCAAATTTAAGCCCAAAAGCTACGATTTTGGCCACCGACTTTATTGTTCTAACTTCAGATTGCTTCAATCTTCACGATCAACAGATACTCCATGTTTCGACACCACGCGCCCAAGGAATGCTACTTCCTCGCCGTAACTCGATTTCTTCAATTTGGCATATAGTTGGTTTTCACGAAGCCTTTCGAGTACCAGCTTCAAATGGTGCTCATGATCTTCACTACTTTTTGAATATACGAGGATGTCATCAATAAAGACAACAACTAATCGATCCAAATATTCCTTGAATACTTGGCTCATCATATCCATGAAAGTCGCAGAGCATTAGTTAGTCCCAAAGACATGACTAAGAATTCATAATGCCCATACCGAAGTTCAAGGCGCCTTTGAATATCCTCGCCTAATCTTCACCGATGATATCCGTAACTAAGATCGATTTTTGAAAAGAATCAGGCCCTCAGAATCGGGTCAAACAAGTCATCAATACGAGGTAGAGGATACCTATTCTCGATGGTGACATGGTTCAATTCCCGATAGTCAATACAAAGTCGATACCCCGCCTTTTCTTCTTTACAAATAAAACAGAGCACCCCAAGGAGATGTACTAGATTTAATGAAACCGATGTCCAACAATTCCTCGTAGTTGGACCTTTAACTCCTCAAGTTCAATAGAGCCATTCGATATGGGGTTTTAGAAATGGGCTTTGTATCAAAGTTCAAGATCAATAAAGAATTCAACTTCACGCTCGGGGGTAGACCGGAAGTTCTTCTAGAAATACGCCAGAAAGTCAATAACAACAGAATATTATTCAAATTCGACGCGTGTCTTTATTCAAATCCATAACATGGGCTAAGAAAGCTTGACATCCGCTTTTTCAATAAACTAATAGCTTTTATGATTAGATATGATGTTGATCGATTTTAATGGTTTAGTTGTTGAATTGCATAACAAAGTCAAGTTAGAATATGAAAACTAACAACCTTATGTAAAACAATCAATTTTGGGCATGATGAGTAGTTAACCAATCAATCCCTAAAATCACATCAAAAGCAAGTATCTTTAAAGAGATAAGGTCAATGTGTAAGGTAATGGTGCCAACTTGAATCAAACAAGATTTATAAATGTTGGATGATGATGAAAGTTTTTCCTAACTGAGTTTCCACAGATAGTCAAAGTCTAATTTCTCCTGAGTCAAGTTTAAACGCTGAGCACATGCGCAGAGAGATAAATGAATGGGTAGCACCCCAGATCAAGTAAGGTATAAACTTCGCAAGAATTTATAAATAGCTTACCCGTGATCACCTCGCTTTGGGTTCTCTCGATTATGACCAACCACAACAAACGCTTCTTCCCTAATCGCTGCTTTCTTTGACTTTTTCGGGGATTTTTGAGTCACCGTCCCTCATTGAACTAGGTTTCGCCATCGCATAATCTCGAGCGATATGTCCTTCCTTTCCACAATTATAGCATACCTTGAATCTGCTAGGGCGCTTGACCGATATGTCCTCTTTTCCAGATTTAGAAGATATATGACCGGTGGTCGTTTCTCCTCCCTTAGAACCAGCTTGTCACGCCAAGACCGCTCATCTTCACATGGTCGTTGTTAAATCTCCTCTTTAAAATCTCCTCCCGACTCGCTTTTCTATTTTTTCACGGCTATGATTACCACCGTAGTGGTTACCATTTTTTCCGTCTGTTTCGCTTTTCTCCGCAGTTATCATTATTCTCGCTGATCGCTATCTCCGATACGATCCTCGTCAGGGTCCTCTCAATGACGTGCACTCGTTATCTCGCCTAATAATTGAGCCCCTGCTTACAACATCTCAATAAAGAGAAAATTTATGAGAAATGAGATATCGACGACGCCGGTTTCAAACCTCTAAGAAACATCCGCCATAACGCTCCTCATTCTCCACCAAATGAGGTGCAAACTCGATAACTCGCAAACTTTGCCTCGCATCGAGACACCGCCATGTTGTTTTGTTCCAATGATGAACTCCACTTCCTTCATACGATTTAACACTTTCGTGAAAGTATTTGTCATTAAATAGCTTCAAACGCCTCCCAAGACACGCCGAAAGTACCGGATGGGTACGCTTCACGTACTCCCACCAAGAATCCGCTTCGCCATTTTAAACATAAAGGTGGCGAATGGAACCTTCTTCGTTCTCCGCATCCCAAGACATCGAATATCTTGGTAATTTGTTTGACCCATGTTTCGCGCCATGATCGGATCCGCTTTCCTTAAATTCGTGGTCCCAACTTCGAATCGCGTCTGGGTCGTGACAACCCGTGAATTGCTATCATTTCTCCTCAGATTTTGAACACGAAGTTTCCTCGTCTCGATTTTGCATGAATCGCAAAAAACTTCTAAACATCCCCTCGCTCATCATCGCTTCAATGGTGTTGTTCATGTGAGGAACATTGCCACTGCTGCACGCTCTCCTCGCTGGGAGAGTACAGCATCTCCACGGCCTCATTTCCATTGTTAATATTCTCAACGACATTCTCAAACATCGCCATAAAACAAGGGTTAATTAAGGAAATCAATATATCACATAATATCCCTATATATCACCAACTAACAAATAAGCTTAGTAGGACACACACTAACAAGGATTTACTCGCTCTCCCTCCTAGTTCTATTCCCCGATCTCCGCCAGAGATCATATCCCTAAGCTCGATACTAATCGTGACGCCCCCAAAATAGTATACATCACCCATTCGAAGTTGTCAATACATGGTATGTAAACAACTACAACTTTATTATTACAACAAGAAATCGTGAGTTTGAATACAAATATTATCTTCTAGATAATATCTATACTCAAATAAATCCTCATCACATTTATCGATACATTATTTTACAAAATGGTGAGGACTACTAAACAATCCTTTCTAAAACCTTCATTCCATACCCCGACTCTGACTCGCTTATATTCTCGCCTCCGAGAGAAAAATGGAACAAAAGGAAAAGGGTGAGCTCAACTAGCTCAAGAAGAATATTACGACTAAGATAATATACAACAAATTATCGTTAGTCTTCAACAGGAAAAATATAATGTAATACAATAGACAACAAATTTTAAATCAATATTCGCAATGAAATAATAATTCATTAGAAGAGTTAAGTAGAGAATGCAAACTACTATCTTCTATGATGAATTTAAAAGTTCATCGCTCATCTTTTATCCCTCAGAACATCAATCAATATACATCCGAATCAAATATTCATCTTGCACTACAGCCAAAGATATTCATCACTGGTCATGTTCATTTAAACACTGCTCATCTTTGCACTACGCCAAAGATATTCTTCGTAAATCATTCATCTTTGCACCACGTGCCAAAGATATTCTTAAGAAATCATTCATCTTTGCACCATGTGCCAAAGATATTCCATAATATCATCATTTAAGACCGAGGATGATGAAAATATTTTTTTTTAAAGAAACGAATCCAAAGGAAACAAAATGACAAGGATTAAGGATTAAGGATTCGTGATTTGGTTTTATCCACGCCCAAAAATACCTCAAAAATAATCATAGTGGTGTAAAATTCAAGAATGATCAAAACATGGATACAATCAAAGTTAGTATCCGTAATAGATGTTTTGGACTTAAAAGAAGAAATTTTATTTTTCTATGAATAAGACCAGATACGTGAATAGTGTCAGATAAATGAATAAAGTCCCGATACGTGAATAAGAATCTCGACACACCAAAAGATAGAAATTCCACAAAAACATCTTCACGCTTCATTAATAAGACTCGTGAATAAGAATCGTGAATAAGAATCGTGAATAAGAATCAGAATAGAATAAGAACTCATGAATAAGAACTCATGAATAAGAAACCCCATATGAAAAAGTTCCAAATTTGATAAAAACTTCAGATCAATATTTCAAAGATAATGATATCAAGAAATAATATCATTTAGAAAAAAATAATATCCCTTACCTCGAAAGATCAAGATTTTTAATTAAACACCTGATATAAAGCATGATTGACTTGCACCAGTATAGCAATACTCAAAGTATACTCAAAATACTCACAAGAATACGCCGATAATATAGAGAGAGAAAACTTCAGCTTCGTGTGATTTTCAATTCTAACCCAAGACCCTATTTATAGAAAACGCTTAAAACACCAAAGCAGTAAAATTTAATAAAATATATTATTATTAATAAATTTCTCACGCCTCTTTGGAAATCAGATCCCAACATTTCCACATGCCAACCTTCTAGAAAGAAATGATAAAAAACGTTTTTCATAAAATAAATAATTAAAACTTACAAAAATCAATTATTTTGAGCTTCGTAACTTCAATAATTCATAATAAATAGCCCTTTCATCAGAAAATTTGAATCTCATGAGTTTTTATAGGAAATTCAATTTCTACAACTTTGCAGTAAGAAAGTTTTTCCAAATTCCAAATAGAAATTGACCAAATCCACAAACCAAGCGATTTTACAAAGCTATAATCAAATTTCACTAATAAATGGGGTCAACCGACATGTTTAATATGTTTTAAACATTTATTGCAAACAAAAATACTCTTCCTCCTCGATACTCATATATCCCACATTCGTTGTAAAAATATCACCATTAATATATTATTAAAATAATATATTTAAACGAATTATTTTATCGTAAAAGATAAAATATTAATTTTCAACAATTGTCATTTTAAAAATTTTCTCCATCTATATCCACATAAAATCAATATTTTCTCATCATATAAATCAATAATTAATTATTCACAAATAATATTATGTAATCACAATATCGACAACTGTGCAGCTCCTGTGAGAAAGAGGGGCTTCCAATAAGAATTTCTTCTTCATCGCCGCAATTAGTGACCAAACCTCTCCTTAGATGTAACTTTCTAGACATTGCCAATAATGTTATCTAATAATATTATTCAGATAATATGAATTATTGCTTCGATAATGAAAAATATCGTAATGACAATTATCAAACAACAAAGAATATAAAATATCAACGCAAAGAATTATTAACTCAATAAAATATCGAATAAAGAATTATCAGAACCATTATCGAGTAAAGGCCTTCACGTAAGAATCAATAATTGGTGCAATACCGTAAGCTATCGCTCAACAACGCCAGATTAGTGTGTTTTAACCAACCGGTATTCCAACAAGATTATCTCAGAATAACTACGCCGTTATTTAAAAACAACTTATATTTGTCGCTTTCTTCATCCAATCGCTCACATGGGCCCACACATGGTCGCTACTGTCGCATTTAATATTCCCCGACAAAGACATTTAATATTCCACGCACCAAACTAATATTCCCCGACAACAATGAATATTTTATAACCACTGCTTATTTTGAAATATTTCATGATTTAACCCTTAACTATCCACATTAATCAAATCAACCCTTACTATTTCAAAATAATAAATAAAGGAAATTCCTTTTATTTAAAAATTTTGGTCTTTCTAGAATAAAACTAGGGGGAGAGATAGATGAGTAAATCGCTCACAAGTGTCCTACCTAAGCTTATTTGTTGGTCACCATAATATCGAGATATTATGTGATATGTTAATTTCAATTAACCTTTGTTTTGAAAGTATGTATACAGAATGATATCTGAAATATGGGAGATAAAGAATGGAGAAATCATGATGATGTGGGGAGATAGAATCGAAATGAAAACAAGGTATTCTCAACTCTTTGAAATAATGCAGCACGTGAAATTTTCGAGGGACGAAATTTCATAAGGAGGGAGATTGTAAGACCCGAATTTTATCAAATAAAAGTATTCAATTTTTCTATTCAAGAAATGGTTAAATTGATAAAAGTTAAAGTTAAGGGTGATATATGAAATTTTTTTTCAAAATACGCAAGGGGGTATAAAGTATTCATTATCATTTGGGAATATTCGTTTGGTCGTGGAATATTCTTTCCGCTTCGAGGAATATTAAATGACTATTGATAGCGTTATTTGTGGGCCCCATAATGTATCAACTATCGGATGAAGAAAACGACAAAATTAAGTTTTATAAATAACGACGTAATCGCTACTGCTAACATCTTTGTTGAATACCGGTTGGTAAAATAAAGTAATACGCTGCGTTGTTCAAGAAGAAAGACACCGGTATTACATGATATTTTTGAATTATTGATTTTACGTAGAAGGCACTACTCAATAATTGTTACAAAGAATTAC
Organism: Panax quinquefolius; assembly: GCA_020205615.1. NCBI lineage: Eukaryota > Viridiplantae > Streptophyta > Magnoliopsida > Apiales > Araliaceae > Panax > Panax quinquefolius. Next base: position 16,526,002 of record CM035162.1, on the reverse strand, counting down.
CGCTCAATATTTTATTTTATTGATTCAATAATTGATGCGTTGATATTTTATATTATTGTTGTTCAATAATTGTCACCGCGAAAGATTCCATTATCGATCAATAATTCATATTATTTGAATAATATTATTAGATAACATTATTGGCAATGTCTAGAAAGTTCTCACAAGGAGAGGTTTGGTCACCTAATTGCTTGCCAAGAAGGAGAAATTCTTATTGGAAAGCCCCCTCTTTCTGAGGAACCGCCTGGTCATCATTATTGTGATTCTATAATATTATTTATGAATAATTAATTATTGATTTATATGACAATGAAATATTTATTTGATGTGGATATAAATGATGGATTTATTTATGTGGTTATAAATGAAGGAATTAATGTTGAGGTATTTTATCGGTATTTTGCCGGATTGGAGGTATTAAAAGATCAAATCGATGTTTACATGACTTTATTATGTGAGTAATAATTTTTAATCCGACCGTTGGATCGTTGGGATTTTGGGTATGTTATACATATATAAGTTGAGTATATGTCCACAAATTTTGAACCGAATTAAAATGAACGATAATTTGTTATGAATTTTAAGAGGTGACCGATTCTAAATTGGGTTATAAATGATTTTGGTGGAAAATTCTAGAATTGGTGGGCCCCACTTTTGGTTGGTGAGAAATGTGCTCAATTGAATTTTCAAATGTGGTGGGTGGGAATAGTAGCGAGTAAAGCCATCGAGTTGCGTGTTAAAGTGCGCTTCGCGTCGCTAACATTTTCCTATAAATGAGGTATTAAGTTAGAATTGAAAATCACACCGTAAACAAGTTTTTCTCTTTCTCTCTATATTATCGAAAGTATTCTTGTGAGTATTTTGACTATACTTTGAGTATTGTTAGACGGTTGCAAGTTCCTTCAAAGACTATATCAAAGTGTTTCAAACTAGAAGTCTTGTCTTTCGAGGTAAGGGATGTTATTTTCTTCTCGATGATATTATTTCTTCAATATCATTATCTTTCAAATATTGGTTGAAGCGTTTTATCAAATTTGGAACTTTTTCATGCTCTGGGGTTACTTATTCATGAGTTATTATTCACGAAGTTACTATTCATGAGTTACTATTCAGCGAGTTACTATTCACGAGTACTATTCAGTAAGCGTGAAGATGTTTTTTCGTGGAATTTCTATCTTTTTGGTGTCGGAGGCACTATTCACGATACCGACACTATTCACGAATATTTGAAGATTATTCAATCGAAAAATGAAAATTTTTCTTTTCGCCTAAAATATCTATTCGGATACTAGCTTTGATTGTATCCATGTTTTGATCATTCTTGAATTTTACACCACTATGATTATTTTTGAGGTATTTTTGGACGGATAAAACCAATGCAAAGATGAATGATTTCAAGAATATCTTTGGCACAGAGTAAAAAAGATGAACAGTGTTTAAATGAATACGACTAACTCGATGAATATCTTTGCTTGATAGTGCAAAGATGAATTATTGATGAATATCTTTTGCTTTCAGAATGCAAAGATGACTGTTGTTGAATATCTTTTTGGCAGAAGGTAAAGATGAATTATTGATGAATATCTTTTGCTCGTAATGCAAAGATGACTGTTGTTGAATATCTTTAGCTTTGTAGTGCAAAAGATGAATTATTGATGAATATCTTTGGCTTGTAATACAAAGATGACCCGTTGTTGAATATCTTTAGCTTTGTAGTGTAAAGATGAATCTGTTGATGAATATCTTCGCCCGTGGTGCAAAAGATGAATTTATTAGTATGATTATGAAGCAGAGGCGTGATTTGGTATAACCATGATCTTTGATGTTTTGTAAAGACAAGTGATGAAAATTATCTTTGTCTTCGATGAGGAAAGGAATTTAGAACTACAATTACGATTATGAGTTATACACGTGATTCGGGATGTGAATTGTTGATTGATGTTACTGAGGATAAAACATTGTTGGTGGATTTTAACACGGGAGAAGACAATAGACTTTATAGTCTATTTGACTCTTCTAATGGATCGCTCATTCATTTGCAACTATGGTTGAAAAGTTTTATCATCTACCATATGTTCTAAATCTCCGATTTATTCATCGATGAAAACTATTGATAATTTATTTATCTTTAGTCATAATATTCTTTATCGAAGCTAGTTGTGCTCACCCTTTTGTTTCACAATTCCTTTCTGGGTAATAAAAGTGTATTTGGGTCGAGTGGGGGATAGCGAGGAATAGAGTGGTGGTCTATAGATGTTGAAGGTGAAGTGAATTTAACTTGGAAGGGTGTTTTGTCACTATCATACAAGATGTCTAATGACATACAACCTCGTGTTATCATAAGACATGGTTGTGCTCATCCACTTCTGCGAGTATTGAAATGGTTTTTGTTACTTAAGAGTTGTGGTGTGGTGATTGTTCGATTCTGATTAGGTTAATGCATGTGTACGTTATGTTACTGCAGATGCTCATTATTGTTTGTTAGTAATGCAGTTTCGATTTGGTTACCTACTTTAATGTGTTTGATTACTTTAGTTTAATTTGAGTTTGTGAGTATTTTGCTTGTTTATCTATGGTAATGTAATTTATTTGCAAATTTGGGATCTATATTACGAGGAGCGCCATCATAATTAATTTCATTGTAAAAATTATTTATTGGTCTGACATGGTAGTGCCCAATGTCATTATTAAGAAATTGAATGAAGATCAATTGGGAAAGATTGAGTTGACTTGTTTTGGGAAACTTTGTAGATGTTGGGGAGCCGCAAATATTTTCACAATTAATCCATCAGGCTTTGGTGAGAGAATTTTATCAGAGGGACAAGGGGGAGATGTGGTTTTTGTTTGGTGAGAAAAGGGTAAGATTCGGGTTGCCATAATTTTGTTTAGTTTCTGGTTTGCGTTGGCAATGAAATGAGGATATTTCTGCATTCAAGGGAAGGGAAAATCAGTTAGTGAAAAAGTTTTTGGAGATGATTGTGACCCGTACTAGTATCGGGAGGATATATCGGAAGGCTATATTTGATGATGATGAGGAGGCTATCAGGATGTCAGTTATATTCTTGGTTTTCAATTTCCTACTAACTACTATTTCAGATAATCATGTTGATGAGGTATTGCTTAACTTTCTTTTTTATGGTGACCTTGATAGTTATCCGTGGGGGAAATTTGCCTTTGATTAGACAAAGAAGTCTTTATCTCTTGCTTTGAAGGTACATTTAAAGAAAGGCATGAATGGGGGTGTTATATACAATTTTTACATGGACAATTATTGTAAATATTATAAGTTGAATGGATTGCCCTATGTTTTCTAAGGTTTTTTGTATGAAACCATTCCTATTCTTAAAGTCCGGGGTTTCTGTATTGATGAGTTTCTGTCATAAGTTAGATTATTTAGATGAAAGGAATTAGGGAAGGCTCCCAAAAATGACAAGTTGAATGATTTAGTGTTTGGTTCTGGACAGGTACATCGATTACCATTAACATTATGTTTTGTTACCTTTATGTCTACATTTGGTTACTGATTTTAATTTATTGTTTTTCGTGTAATGTTTTTTTTAATTTATCAATGTTTTAGAGATGCTATATTTACTGTTCTGACTCTGTTTCAGTTGAGGATACAAATGCTCATTCTTACGACAGATGAGAAGGATCGTTTGGATTTGGGTGGTTTTCACTTTTTCACTAGTAGAAAAAAATAAATAGATAACGTTTAAAAAACGTTGTAATAGGCCCTCCATAAACGTCGTGGTTAGCAGTGTCATCTATTAGACACATTTACACAACATTTTTAAAGCGTTGTTTATTGACACATTACACAATGTTTTTTTTCTTCTAAAAAACGTCATTTATTTGACACATTACACAACGTTTTTTTCTAAAAAACAAAAAAAATGATGTATATTTGACACATTACACAACGTTTTTGGATCTCTACTTTAGCAAACAACAATATTTATTTTGTAAAATATATTGTCTAAAAAAACGTTGTCTATTTGTTTTTCATAAGATATAATACATACATACATATAATTACTATTATATTGAATTACCAAACAAGTGCCTAACATTGTTGTGTGAGTACTAAACAAGAATTGCTAATGCCATGATATAGCTAAAAAACTCTGCATTCTCATTTAAAGTCAAAATGTATCAAGCATTCTAAGTTTCAAAATACATCCATAATAATACACAATCAGCCAATCATTTGAACATATATAAAAGCCAAAATAACTTATCCAGAATACATAATCAGCCAATTGTGATGGAGAAAATTTGGCCGAGTGGATTTACAACTTGTATGTTTAAATGTACAGAATACAAAAAATATATAGGATAATCATAGTGTGCCTTTATTTCTGACATCCTAAACAGGACCTTCGGGATCCACACTCTTGGAGCAACCCAATTTGAGCTTTTTAGCAGCCAGCCGAGGCCTCAACTGCATGACATAAAAACGACCAGTGCCTAAATTTAGCAAAGATATAGCAGATAAAAGGTCTTTACAAGTATAACATATGTTGGATTGCAAAAATGCAAACAGTTCACATTAGTTGGATTTTAAACCATATGTTATGTGAGTAGCTGAGACAACTAAATAAGCAAATAGACGACTATTTAAGTTATTATACCAACATAGCACTCATGAGACATGAGCAAACAGTGGTTCCTTAGATAGCTAAACGGGGTGCATATGAAATTAAGTACGACAACACACCCAAAAATTTGCTAAGCCTTGCAAATAAAAAATGCTACTACATACCATCTCTATATACTTCAAATCCTTCAAAACTTGATATGTATCCAGCTCCTGAAATGGATGTAAAAGGGACTGAGTTATAAGAGGAAAATAAAGAGTTTTAGGAATAGTAAGTCCTCGAAGCTATAGTGACTGAAGATGCTAATTTTATGCAAAAGCCAATGACACTCCTTTGACGGTTTAGAAATCAAATAACAACCTTAAGTCTGTAAAAAGATAAGAAAAAACAACTTATGACTGCCAAAAGGTATGGATATGTTACCTGTATTTTTTTCATTAATTTGTCTTCTAACTTTCTTATTGGAAATATGCATTTCACTTTACATGAATTGTATATTTTGAAAAGCAGGAGCAATTTCCTTTTCTTCTTTAGTGATGATTTTGGCAAGTATATATTTCCAGTGTATCAAGTTCAACCTTCTTTGGCTCTGACGCAGCCTTCAGTGAATCGAGTTGTTTTTCTTGATAAGAATGTTGGGATGTCAAACTGTCAATCTGTCACGTGATAAAAGAGTTCACTACATCAGTCTCTCATTAATATAGAAGGCCAAAATGGTGGACAGTTTATACACGTTTTACCTTTTTTAGCATTTGCCGAATTATTGGGTAAGTTGTTTAGAGTTTTCAGTTCAATTTCTTCAATAGTAACACCGTACAAAAGTAACCAATAGGTAAAAGGGATTAAAGCAACCAATGAATTGTGAAATAAAAATAAAATAAGTAAACTGGCATTGTGCAAAAAAAAATTACTAGTCAACGACAGTTTTATTTTTCCGACTGCTTATCGGTTTGGGCAAGCCATCAAAGGCCGGTCGTGCAATGGGAAACAAATGGCAACAAACATTGTGAAAGGAACAAATTGTTTACCAATCACTCTGCACATGAAAGAGACATCCTAAAATATTAAATTTATTATTTTTAGGTATACATAATAATCATATTCTAATAGTTTAATAAATTTATATACTTATGTTTATTAATACAATTAAACAGTTTTACATTTGGATTCCATCATAAACCAAGTAAAGCATGTTTATATTCACCCATAGAGGAGCTAAAATAAGTACCTCCTTTGCAAAACGATTAGAATAAGTACCACATGGAAATACCAATGTCTACACCTACATTTTTATATTTAGTTTTGTTACTCATTTCTTTTGTGAAAATTACTTTTTAAACCCGATTCACAGTCTCTGAAATGTTTACTTCCAATTATTTTCTTTTTATAAAAACTTTCAATTATTGTTTACCTTGGCATTCTCTGGATAAGACCCTCTCCAAAATGGTGGTAGGCAATAGTCACTAATTGCATTTGCTTGTCTCTCACATAGGAATCGCTATGACCCAACAACATAACCTGGTTTATAGAAGAGTATAGTATTATACTATTAGTATTTCCATGAAAAGGAGTCATGTTAAAACAAGTAGTGAAAATGGGTATAGAAAAAATATGCACCTCATTTTGGTGGGTGAAGTAGTTGTTAGAAATTGTAATGGCAGTTGAGCCCATGACAACATCAACAAGGCCATCAGCATAGTTAGATAGTGAGTTGTGATCAATCCATATGTGGCTCGACCCGAAGATGGAAATGGCATCACCATCAGCCATTGTCCTCCAACCAAAATGGGTTGGTGAGCTCCTGACTACAGCCATTGTCCTCCAACCAAAAAGTTGTACATTACCTAGGGAACATGCTTGAGCTTATGCTTCATTTTATCAGACCATTCAGGTGATGAATCAGACTAAGGGCCATTCCACTCAACCTCATTTGCCCATGGTTTACGAATCTGAACAAGTTTGTGGCCATCTACTTCTCTAACCTATGAAAAATTAAATAGAAGAGTGATCACTTATCTCAAAATTGATGATGCTATCTTGTCATAAAAATAATTAGATAAGGATCTCAAATGAACATACTTGCAACAATGAATTAAAACTAACAGTTTGTTCAGATTTGGTCATGCTCGATTTCTGATCTGGAGTTTGCAACGCAGAAGTTTGATGAGAGCCACTATCAGAAATTCTAGAATACTGCATTTCAACAAGAGATGGAAAGTTCCTGCGTACTTTTCCAGTCAACTGATCATAGCGTGCCAGCAATTGATGCAAGCTGCGAAGCTTCACAACATGAGCTATCAACTCTGGCTTTTTAGGATAGTAAACATCAGCCTCCTTTGCTGCAAAATGTTCATCTTCTTCAATCAACCTTAAAATTTCTTTGACACTCTGATCAGGGGCGGAGGCATGTATAGGCTAGGGTGCTTTAGCCCGGGTGGAGTTTTTGGAAAATATTTAGTACTTATATATCTTCAATAGCCCAGCCCTATATTGTTTTCCTGTTTTCTTGTAATCCATTAAAAACAATGAGGAGATACACAGTATTGATGATATGCTGAAACTCGGCTTTCCCGTGTTTAGTCTCAGCATTAAACTTATGGAGCCTCTCTGCTGCTTGCAGCCCAGATAACGTGCTATACTGCTATTGAATTTCACCACCATGATACTCTGATTTGCAGGTCTCCCGCGGCATATCTTGGTCCTTTCTCCAAACCCATCCATCCTCCTCTCTTTCTGATTTCCCCAAATTGCAAGGTTAGAGTTTTATTTTTACCCCCAATTTTTTTTTATGTGGCTACTATCTTCAATTCTCCATCACTCGTTTATGCGTTCTTATCATCTGTCTGTTTGTTGATGTTAATGTCATTTGATTGTGGAGACTTTACTAAACTTTTGGGGCTTCTTTTATACACAGCCAATCCTTTTACCGGACATTCCTTAATATTTGTAATATCTAGTACATTGCTAGATGTTTGGGGCTTTTCTAATATTACTCAATGCAAGCAATGTTTGTTTGTTTATATTTAAAGTGTTCAATCAGGTGGCCAAGATCACTAATTTTAATAACCAACTGGTTGGATGTTCTTGTGGATGTCCAGATGCATATAGGATGTTCAAATATTTCAGAATTTAGCACTAAGTTTTCTTTAGTATGCTCTGATAGTTATTTATATTTCATTATCCATTGGTATCCCAAAATCTCAACTGTGATGTCCTTGTTGTTTTTTTTGACATCATGGAAGGAGTAGTTTTTAGTGCTATGTTGGCCTCTATCTTGTTTAATTTTGATGTTTACTTGTCCATGCATCATTTGTTGCTAATTGTGGCACATTACTAAGATAGGAGTAATTGTTTGATATTATGCTTGTTGCATGCCATGCTTTGACTAATTTACTTAGTTAAAAACTTTCTAGGTTTTGAAATCTAATGATACTATTAGCATTCAGTGTGTTATTTTTCACTCATAATATACTAATATGTATTAACTGACATAATGCACATATATCTGTTGCACAACCACAAATTTCATCTGTAGTTTCAATTTGAATAAGTCACAATAGAAAGTCAAGGAAGCAAGAGAGAAAAAACTATGTTTTCTTTCTTTAAACCAAGAGAAAGTGCATCAACTAGTGAAGGGCATTCTCCATCTTATGTTGACATCTCAAATCACCAACCACCCCTTTCCAAATCTCGTATAAAACTTAAATAGTGAAGTGCATCAACGAATTCTATTCTACAAAGCATAGAAGGATCACAGAACTTAAATAGTGTGTTGTTTTTCTTTTTCTTCTACATATGTTATGTACTTTGAACCTTACTATTATGTATGATTTTGAATTTATGATTGATCTTGGTGGGATAATTTCTTGTGTATATAGTTGGTACTTAGTAGCCCAAGAGATGCAAAATTCCTGGCTCCGCCCTTGACTCTGATCAACCCCTGTACTCAAACAATTTTTTGTTATTTGATTGCAATAGGGCTTTAAGATTGGAGAGATTATAAGTAGGCAACTATACTGTATGATTAATGTGTGACCATGTACTAATTCAGAATGGTAAGGGCATTTATCAACTCCCATAAAAACTAAACAAGAAATAGCCGGAAAACAATTAACCGGGAGATTACATTTATATGAATATTACATAGCAGCTTAATTACCCTCAATATTTTCTGCTAGACATTTAGAATTTTCAGGACTAATGTGACTGTCCCATGTCCCCGATTGTGATTTTGGCTTTACATCCTCCATTTGGCCTGAGATAATCCTAAATAGATAATTATCATACCATAAGTGTGTAATTTGCAGCCAAAATGAATTTATTGTATGAGTAAAAAAAATTCAATTAATTACAGTTTTTTCAACGCTGTCATTCAAGGAATTAAAACACAGTAGAAAGAAACCATGAAACTCCCTCAGTACTACTTTAGCTCATCTATGAACTTTTCTAAGAAAGTAATATGAATTAAAATTAGAAAAGGTAATGAAATAATACAAGTAAATGTTCTACTTCTTTATCGAGAAACAAATTGACGGCTAATAAATATAAGCAGGGTGATTGATCACATTATATATATAGAAGGCCTAGACATCCCTTCCCAAAAAATGTATAATATTTATTCCAACTAGAATTCTTACAAAAAATAGTAATTTAGGTGTAATTTAGATATACGTACAAAATAGGGTAACAGGGTTGTACAATCACTCGACCGGTCACTAGATTGGTCGGTAGAAACCGGTTAGGTTAGAATTATTGTTACATTTTAGTACTAGCCTACTAGGCCTACAAAATGTAAGTTAGTGTATCTTGGGTAACATAATATACCCTACATAAATACATAACTCATGGGAGTAAAATGCAAATGTGGTCCTCTAAACTTTAAATTTTCTGGGTATTGAACCCATTTTTTTTAATCAACGCTAAACGAGCCCCCTTCTAGTTTCTACTTAGAAAATTTTGAATATTAAAACATCACGTACCACATATGCATTGACTTGCATATGTGTCACATGTGACACCGCTGATGTGGACATAAACTCAAATTTTGCCAAAATATCTATTGTTGCACGAATTTGATCCCCAAACCTCACATTTGAGATATTGATCATAAGAGACCAACTAAGCATCAAAGGCTAGGGTTGGGGAAAAAAATAATTTTTTCTGTTTTTGGGCGAATCGGCCGGTTCAGTGCAATTGATAATTGGTTCGGTTTTGGTACACGAAATTGTTATAAATCGAATTTTCGGGACCGACACCGGGATGGGTTTTGGCTCGTTCGGTATGTATCGAACCAAGCCGGTTAGACCGGTTACATAAATAATATTTCAATTTTCTTATCCTTTCTGAGTTTTAGTTTATTTCCCCAAATAGATCTTAGAGACTCGGACCCATCCTCGAAGGTTCGAACCTTTCTCTCCAACCCAACCATCTCCGATCCATCATATCCCATCGGCCAAACCTCTGATCATGTCCCACCGGCCACTGTCACTGATCCATTTTTTGACTTCTCTTCAGTAGTTTCTCGTTTCTCTGAACAAAGGTTTCAGTTGTCTCTTCACTCGCCAGTCGTCGACTCCAGAAATTTCTGAGTTAATTTTTCTACCAATTGGGCTTGGATGGTATATAAACTGAGTTTATTTTGAGCTTTAGGGAGTGTTTGTTTAGAGCTGAATGGAGCTGGATCTGAATGGCTAAATCAGTCAGTACGTTTGTTTTGGTGTGAATGGTTGAATAAGATGGGATGTCTGAATATTAATGATTTTTTTTTAATGAATGAAGTAAAAAAAAAAAAATAAAATAAAAAAATATTAACTATTATATTACGTAATATTAAATAAATTTAAAACAATTTTGAATTTTTTCAGAGGGGTAAAATAATAAAATTTTTCTGAGGGGTTAGATTCATTCAATTTTTAGTAAACACCCCCTTAGTAAATGGATTTCTCTCTACTTTTGTAGTATATGAGTGTTTACTTTTTAGGACTTTAATTTATATATTTTTATTTTTTTGGTGGTTTGTTTACTATGTAATGCTTGGCTTTATGAACTTATCCTAAAAACGAAAACTGGTGCTTTATGTTATTGTACTTCCAATTCCAAGCAAGGACAGTGGAGTAGTTGTTTTCATTGAAATCGACTACCGATGTATTTGGTGTTATGATCAAAACCCAACTCTACATATACCAAGCCATACTCATGCCATTTTCCTTGGAGCTCAGCCAGTTAAATGGGTCTAAAATCATAAGGTCCATTTTTTAATAAATGAAATCCTAAAGAGTATTTTGTGTTAAAAAATTAGTACACAACAAAAGAATTCAATGGACAATCGAAACTGGATATATAATACATTATGATGCTTTATGTTACCGGTGCTTCATGTCAATGTATTAATTTAATTTACAGATTTGGTGTATCTCATTTTTGCTTTGTATTAATTTAATTTACAGATTTGCTTTATGTCAATGTATCTGATCATTTTTGCTTTGCAGTAATGGTGGATCATGCTTCCCTTGACATCTAAATGGTGGCTCATGAGTCATAGCTGTTTTGTTGCTGACACTGCTGCTGACTGTTTTAGTACTACTACAATATTGATGTATTGATGTTTATTGATCCTTGAGATACTGTATAGTGACTATAGTCTGTATTCATAATTTGGAGTAGTACTGTTTTGTTTTGATGTTATGTTATACTGTATGGATGTATTCATCTTGCTGATGTTTAACTGAACTTTATGTTTCATCCTATTAGTTGATAAATTGTATCCTGAGTCATGCTGCTTTGCAGTTATGTTTGATGTATAGATTGTTTTATGTTTAATCCTATTGATAACTTTATTACTTGCTTAGTTAATAACAGTTCAGTCATCACTTCTTAGTTGCTTACATACAACCGGTACAAAATAGGTTAATCGGTTTGAGATACCGGTACCGGTATCAATACGTAAATTTGGTCAAGTTCGATATTCGGCTCGGCTCGGCTCGGCCCGGTTCGATAATTTACCGATGCACAGTCCTAACAACGGCATAACAACAAGTAGTTTTTCCAATAAATAAATTATATACTTAATCAATCGATTCTCCCAATAGAAAATTGATAAAATTTTAATGTTAAGATTAATCAAGTTTATAAAATCAAAAGGTAAATAAAATATTTTATTATAAAATATGCTTTAAAAGTTGAAAAAAATAATGACATTTAAACAAATTAAAATATTACACTTAGAAAAATTAATAAAAATTAGGAATCTTTTTTAAAAAATAAACTCAATAGATTAAGAAATCTACACCCAAAGTACAAACAGAAAGAACGACAATGTTATTTAGAAAGGCGAAAAGAAAGATCCATATTTAATTAATCAACTTCAAAATCCCCTACACCAGCAACACCACGACCACCTTTGGTGTAATCACTTATTCTTTAATTGGTGTAATCAAATGTTGAAAGCAACAATTTATAGAGTGATGTGTTTTGTCTTTCGAATGAAGAACTAGAGAGAACTCTAAATTGCGAAAATTAAAAAAATAATAATAATAAACGCTGTAGTCTAGATCCGCCATCCACTGGCAACACAAATCTGATAAGTGTAACAACTCACCCCACATTAAAAGACAGTGAAAAAAAATTATTCAGTATATGAGGAATTAAGTAACTACCAATAAGATCTTCAAGTCATTGACCTTTTGAGAAAGCTGGTGAAATTAAGATGACTCAAGAAGATACTTATTGGAGCCCAAAGTTTGGCCTTTATTTTGATGGATTTGATTCGATTCAGATTTGGAATTTGATCCAGATTTGTTCGGACCGGGATTTGGACCGGAGTTGTTTTCGAAGGCCCGCTGATTGTAAACACAAGCACCATACCTTTCAGAAGTCAAATTCAAAAAATTAATGTTCAACAAACCCAATTGAAATCCTAATTTGTAGAGCCCAAATCAAAACCCAATATCCAGAAATTTGATTATATAAACACACACACACACACATATATAAATATATATATAGATGTATAGAGATAACATCTTGGTTTTCTTATCCCAATAGCTTGCCTAACTTAATTTTTCCTATTTCAATTGCTTGCTCAAAATAAGAATCTATAAAACTTCTTGCATCCCTTGTAGATAATGAAGGTGCTTTTGATGGTGGAGGTGCAATGGTGGCTAGTGCCATTGGTAGGAATTGAAGAAACAAAGGTGGTGAAGAAGGAAACGTAAAATTTAGAAGGAAGATGATGGATGGGATGCTGTTATATTATTTTTTTAGTTTGTTTAATTAATTACTTAAGTATTTGTTATGCTTAGTTAGTTTAATTTATATTTAGTTTCTTTACCCAAAAAAAAAGTATTTATATTTTGTGTCTGGGAGGAATTGATTGATTAAATATTAAAATTATTTGTTGAAAAAATTTAACATTTAGGCTTGGGCTACTGAGGTGGTCTTATGACCAACACTTCAAATATGAGGTTTTGAGGAAATTCACAACAACTCATATGGCACCTAATGATAATGCTAGATTTAGCCACATTTATTTATTTAAATTCAATTCTAAATATACATTTCATTCTAAGTCAAGTGAGGAAATGAGAATTGGAATTATTTAATAAGATAAATAAAAGAGAGCAAAGTGATGAAGACTGACGAGACTAATAATTATAAATAACTAAAAAATATTTATTTTAATTAAAAGTCAAACCAACATATAGTACAACATTTAATTATTTGGGTTAGAATTTGATATACTGATAATGTACATTACACGAATTATATTAAAATTATGACACGTTATTAAAATAAAAATTATAATATTCAACACAATATTTTATTAATGAGTTATCATAATTTTAAAACGTTTATACATACACTAATCAATATATAATTCATCAATCAATCAATTCAATAATAATAGTGTCAAAGGAACAAACATTTCCAAATTCAGTCCACAGATTCACTATCCAAATGAATATAATTTATCAAACTCTTTATCTGTTACGTTGCGTGCAAAAAATAGTTTATTTATAGTCCACAAACATACTTCAATTACGTTTTAAAAGAGTCTATCTCCATCCTTGACAAAATGTTAACGAAAATCACTCTTTTGTTTTGTGTAACATAGTGAAAAGTCAAAGAAATATATTTAAATGCAATAATGCATAAGTATATTGCACAAAGATTAGAGAGAGGGGTCCACAATCTAATTAACAAAATATAACTAATTTTAAATTTTTATCTTCACAAGTACAAATGTAAACTTATCTATTCATTTTAGTTTTATAAATATCAATTCCATTATATATTTCTTTACTTGGCAAAAACCACGATAAAAAGTAATTCTCATTGATATGTGAATCGAATTACAAAAAAATACTAGAGTGGAGATGATACTTCTTCACGGAAGAGGTCCAAATTGAAATTCGATTTCTAAAAAACAAGATAAAATATACATATTTGTGTAGTTCTTCAATCTTATGGACATGTCATGATAACTAGTTAAAGTATATTACACTTGCACAAAGACTTATTTCCTCCATTTTATATTAGAAAATATTATCTTCACAAGATAGATCAAAATAAGTCTTTTATAACATTTCTTTTACATAATTGAAAAAAACTCAAATTATTATTTATATGCATAAGAGAGAAATTTGAAGAATTATCACTTTTAAAAAAAAAATATCAATTTTTATTTATTTATTTATGAAAATATGGAAAATTTGTAGAAATAAGAAGAGTAATTGAATTGATATGTGAACAAAATTATAAAAATACTAGAATATAAACATTATACCTCCTAAAAGAAATGATATATTTTCAAATTAAAATTGAAATATATAAGAGACATCATTAATACTTTATATATATATATATATATATGTATATTTTTAAAAAATAGATAAAAATATACATACTTGTGTAATTCTTCAACACCAGCAGCGAAAAGGAGCTCGTCATAATTACCCAACACTCAAATTTGAATAAATCTGTATTCACCAATTAATGTCAATCAAACCTACTCCATGGATAGATCATAAAAAAAAAACTCTGTAAAATGAGAAAATCTCAAATTAGGAGAAGAAAACTCCATAGATTGAAAAAAAAAAATCAAATTAGGAGAAATAAAACTGCATAAAAAGATAAAGTAAGAACAATTAAACAGAAAAACGTAAGAAAAAGCTTGAGGGACGGTCTTTTTAGTGTCGGTTATATCTGAAAATACGGAGGCTAAAGTATTTTGTAGAGAGAAAAGAAAAGAGAAATGTTGGATAGAAGTGTAGTGGGCAAAAGTCAAATCCAAAAAAGGCACAACATAAACATTATTAACAAAAGAAATGATATATTTTGGCAAATCCCTATTTTGAAGATATATAAGAGACATCATTAAAACTTTAAGATATAATAAATGAATGTCATAATATTATATATATACCTTTTGGAAATTAATTTTTATATAATTTTTAATATTTTAATATAAAAAATATCGTTATAGATTTACAACGACTATAAAAATGTCGCTATAAAATTTATTGTGCGGATTTTGGTATAAAAATATCAAAATATCAAAAAGTCAGTCGGTTTCCATATCTTTTTGGTAACTTTATTTTGTCATTTGCCACCGTCTTTTCATGGGTTTTTAACTTGTTAGTTGTTAGTTTGTTAGTTGTTACCGCCATCAACAAAGTGCTTTTTTGATTTTTCTCCGCATATTTTCTCAACTCCAGCTCCGGCCTCCGATCATCCATTCACACACAATGGAAAAATCTGGGTATTGCCGGGACGGAATTTACAGATCTCTCCGGCCACCTCTACACCTCCCCACGGACCCAAAACTCTCTATGATTTCCTTCCTCTTCCGAAATTCCTCTTCTTACCCTGATAAACTGGCTCTAATCGAGGCCGATTCCGGCGAAACCTTGACCTACTCCCAGCTCAAATCCACCGTATTCAAAGTTTCCTACGGATTACACCAACTGGGCATCAAGAAAAACGACATCGTTCTCATATTCGCCCCCAATTCCATTCAATTCCCTCTTTGTTTCTTCGGAATCATCGCCGCTGGTGCCATTGCCTCCACCGTCAATCCCAGTTACACAGTTCCCGAGGTATCGAAACAGATAAAGGATTGTAACCCAAAACTTATTATCACAGTCCCTGAGTTATGGGGAAAGGTAAAAGGGTTTAATTTACCAGTTGTGCTTTTGGGTTCTGAGGAATCATCGAAGGGATTTGAATCAAATTCAAGAGTTATCCATTTCACTGACTTGGTGAAGAATAATGGGTCAGTCTCAATTTTGCCAAAGATTTCGAGTAGTGATACTGCAGCTTTGTTGTATTCATCTGGAACAACTGGGATTAGTAAGGGTGTAGTTTTAAGTCATAGAAATTTTATCGCTGGAGCTATAATGGTATGTAGTGATCAGGAATTAATGGGTGAGATGAACAGTGTGTATTTGTGTGTTTTGCCTATGTTTCATGTGTTTGGACTTACTGTTCTTACATATGCTCAACTGCAAAGAGGGCATACACTTGTGTCAATGGCAAAATTTGATTTGGAGAAGTTTTTGAGGTATATTGAGAAGTATAGAGTGACTCATGTGTGGGTTGTGCCACCAATTATACTTGCTTTGGCAAAGCTGAGTGTGGTTAAGAACTATAATTTGTCTTCGTTGAAGCAAATTGGTTCAGGCGCTGCTCCACTAGGTAAAGAGTTGATGCAGGATTGTGCCAAGAATTTTACTCAGGCTTTGGTTATTCAGGTAATTTGATCAAACCTGGATATTATATCAGCACAGTGCAATTGGACCTCATTTAATTCTAAATTAACATTTCAGTACCTTGATATTAACCCATATGCATTTTGGTTTGAGTTTTTTTTTACAAGTTTTTCATTTAGTGGATCACATTCCAACTTTTATGGTTGATTCGAACTAGAATGCAATTCTATTGGATTGCAATAGACAAATTTGTTTGGAGTATATTCATAAATCGGTAACTTCTTTTAACCTCCATGTCAAGTGTATAATTACCTTGAGGTTATCATAATGATTTCGAAAGAGGTATACTTAGTTTTTTCTATTCTTGCTTCTGATATCAATATTTAGAATTCAAGCCTAAATATGTAATAGAGTGGTGAAAAGTTTACCTCTGGCCTTTGAGACTATCCTATATTCCTATGCTTGACTGCCGTTAACTTGAAGGCGATTTTATTCCGTACTCAGTCATTGGTATAGAATTTTTGACAATTTAGATGGTTAATGATAGTTCAGCGGTGCTGGAATCAGTTGATAATTAAGAGTCTATGCATAAATATTCGCACGACTAAGTTTGTGTACATAATTTGCTAGTTGTTTTCCTAGTTAGGTATGTATCACTTAGGTAACTAAATAGTAAAAAATAGAATAAAGCATTTATGAAATAATTGATAATTCTGAATCCATGGGCTGGACTCGTCTCTGTTGCTGCTATCTGTTTATTTAGGTTGAGTGTGACGTATGAGTTGCAGTTCGTTGAGTTATTCCAAAAGTTTGTTAGGTCCTTTGTGCTTATACATGTTTGTTTTCTAGATAAGACCATTAATATTAGAGGTGGAATCTATACCAGATCCTCAATATGATACTCAGAGAGAGAGGTATTGCTTTCTTGCACATGCTCTTTTTAGTCATTTTAGTATATAAGATACACGTCATTTCTTTAGACTTGGCAAAAATGCTGCAAGTTAATTTAGTTGTGTAATGCAAAGTTGCAAGAGATAGTGTGGTATTCTTTCAAGACCAATCTTCTAAACTTTTGACATGTAAGATCTGTTTCAAGAGTGGAAACAGCTCTATATTCAGCTCTAGCCTTTGGGTCTGATAAATAAGTTTGGAAATGCCATTTATTGCAATTAGCAATACAGAAATTTGAGGTAGACTTTTATTTATGGTAATTTTTTCATATACATAATACCCATATTGATTGTTTTGGTGAAGGGGTTAAATGTTTTTTACCTCACTATACTTTAGATCAACTTACAAACTGTCTAACTATATTTTTTTTTATTACAGTCAACTAACTAAACTTTTATTTTCTTACAAAAATTTGAATTTCCGTCTTGATCGTTAAAAGTTTTTAACGGAAGTTCAGGTATATACATAATCTTAGCTGGAATTTTTTTTAAATAGGTTTTTACACGTTATTCATAACCCACACAAAAAAAAAACTTACCCACCCAAACCCATACCCATACCCATACCCATACCCATATCCATACCCATGAATATTCGACCCAACCCTACTACCATCATCATAATTAATAGATCTGAAACCAAATAGGAGTATATTTTTGAATGTTTTTTAATCTTCTACCTCTAATTCTGTTTATTTACATCTTCAATTGCAAAGAAAGAAGAAAGATGGTGAAGATGATGGGTTATACTAAGAGTGCTTATTAAGCCTGTAAAAAAATCAAACAGTTCGGGCTCAACTCGAAAAAATACGAGTGAGACTTAGATTTGTTAATAATATGATCCAATTTTAAGTATAAAAAATAGTTCGAAAAAAAATATGAGTAGAATCTGAGCAAAGTTATACTCGACTCGTTTAATATTCAAACTACTCGAATTATTGATTGTGATTCAATACATACTCGATTGATACAGATTCGATTAGGTACTCGATACATTCTCTTATAATATATTATACAAAATTAAATCAAATTAGGATAATTAAGTATTATTATTTTATTTTATTTTTAATTTTAATTGTGATTTATAGTTGTAAAGTGTAATAGTAAATATATTTTCTCATTTCTAAGTAAAATAATAAATTCAATTTATAATTATATTTATTATAAAGCTAGTTATTACGCGGAGGCTCGAATTCGAACTTGAATTTGAAGTTCGTGAGTAGTTTGAATATAATTTGATTCGAGTCGGATTGAATTCGGGTAATAAATATTCGAGTCGAGTCGAATCTGGGTAGAATTTTTCACATACAATTCAAATTTGAGTCGAATTTGAGTATGAATTTAACGTTTCGAGTCGAATTCGAGTAGCTATCTATTCGTTTCGGTTCGACTCGTTTACACCCTTAAGAAAAAAACATTTATAAAGATTAAAATCTAAATCAATTGAAACAAATTTTTTTCTCTTCAAATTGTAGCAAAAGCTTGTTCAAGATCTGAATTTTAGAACTCTAATGCGACTTGCCTCTTTATACCGTTCACTTTCTCTCCTCAATTCTCTCCCATTTCACTTTCATGGGGACAGCGCGCAAAGAAGAAATCTCCTATGGCGGAGGGGCGGAGGAGCGGAAGATTCCGAGTGAGATATTCAAGATTGACAAAAGTTTCTTGAGGGATTGTTTGGTGAAAAAAGAAGGCATATATAGGCTTACTATTGATCGAGAGGCATCCATTTGTTTTTGCAAGTTTATTAGATTATTATTTGTATGGATCATAATATTACTCAGATGAGGAACACAAGATTTTGGTATTGGAATAAAATACATATTTTGTAGAAGAAATTATAAATATGTACGTATATAAAGGTGTTAAGAATTTATCTTGAAAAGATTTTTAATTTTAGCATATTTATAATTTTTATGTTTTATAATTTCCTTAATTCTATTTGTTAATAATTACATAAAACTCATTTGATATTAATTACAAAAATAATTAAATATATTTTATTTTTTTTTCTTTTTTTTTGCTTACTTTTCTGTTTTATATTTTATTTTAAGAATTTCTTTCATTTTTGCATTTTTAATTATTAATTTAATTATTTCCAGTTTAAGCTTTGTCTATATCATACATGATGAGAGTTGCATATTGTATGAAAAAAAAATATATAATTAGGCTTTCTCTATTAAATATTTCTTATGTGGAATCACATGTGTCTTACTAAAACCGTTAACATAACAAAAGTCAAAATAATTTTAATTTTAGTTTTATAATTTTGTAAATCTAAACATTTTGATAATTAAATTTTAAATTTATAATAAGAAAATAAAAGTTGAGTTAGTTGATATTATGTATGTAAAAAATTATATATAATTAGGTGAAGGTCAGTAATCTTTTTTGATTAGTGTCAAGATGTGTGCTTTTATTGGATCGAGATTCTGAACTTTCATTCATGTAGAGTCTAAATAACATGAAGTAAAAGATCATCGCACAACAATCTATATTATTAAAAAGTCAACAAGCTCAAACAATGAGTAAAAAGTTAGTGAAGGCAGGCTAGCTGCAGTGAAAAGACAGAGAAGAATTAAGAGCTGGGATAGGGAAGAAATTGATTACCTTTGCCCTTATAAGAAAGTATATGCTGAAAACTCTTGTCATCACTGGTGAAAGATTGTTTTCATATACTGGAAGCAGCAGACTTGATAAAATTACACAAAATTGAAATCCATTAATATCTGGTGAACCTTCAATGATATACTGCATTAATTTATATTCAATGAAGATAGTGTTCTAAAATATTCATTCTGATGAATTAAGGTTTAACTGATTGTAGCCCCCCCCCCCCCACCCCCCCACCCCCCACCACCACCACCACCACCACCACAAAAAAATAAATATTGTGGCAAATGAGCTTGCCACCTAGACCGAGGATATGAAAGGTCCTTCCTTGCATGTTCTATAATTTGTCACAAGTAGCTTGGGGTTGAAAAGTTTGCTTCTAACATGAAATTCTATCTTTGCAGGGTTATGGTATGACAGAAACAACTTCAATTATCTCAATGGAGAATCCACTTGGAGTCCCTCGTTTTTCTGGTTCTGCAGGAATGCTTGTTGCAGGAGTGGAATCCAAAATAGTTAGTGTAGATACACTGAAGTCTCTTCCTCCCAACCAGTTAGGTGAAATATGGGTCCGGGGACCTAACATAATGCAAGGTAAGCTGTTAATTTATTAGTTGCGTCTTGATACACGCAAATGTCTAGAGAATGAGTTATTTATAGCCTATAGGAGAACATTGTTATATCTTCTCCCTTTCATGCTCAAGGGAGTATGAGTTAAGCTCAATTCAGATGGTCACAATTGTTCAATGGCATGAAATGACATTTCACAACATTTGAACCATGCACCTGCTTACCTGGCACTTGGCAGCGAATTTTGCACTTCTCACAGTAGCATGTGAGACCGACTACTTAATCAGCTCACATGACTCAAATTGTAATGCGAGTTAGGGGTTATTTAATCCTTAAAAATATATCTCAGATATTTTTTTATTTTACCCATGGACATGGTCATCTTTTCGGCAGAGATTGCCAGCCCAATCAGTTGAACAGGAGTTCTTGTTTCTTCTTTTTTTTCCCTTTTGTTTTGTCCTTTCTTCCTTTTGATGAGTAATATCTTCTTTTCTTCTTTGTCTGTATTTATTTTGGGAATTTCAAGCGGGGCAATTCTCATCTGATAGTTGTTCAGTTGATATGCCATTTTATAGCTAAACCATTCCACAATTGCATATGATGCCTGAGATCATTCACTTAATTTAAGTTTGAACTTTGAAGATACGCCTCTTATTTTATTTTTTTGACAGTGCATGTGAGGCTATCATTTTCTTTAATTCTAAAATTCATCATTCTACAATCAGGTTATTTCAACAATCCACAGGCCACGAAGCTTACTATAGATAAACACGGGTGGCTGCATACTGGTGATCTTGGTTATTTTGACGATGAAGGACAACTATTTGTCGTTGATCGAATTAAAGAGCTCATTAAGTACAAAGGTTTTCAGGTAACTTACTAAGTACTCTATTTACTCGAATGATAATGAGGGGTTTGAGCCCTTTCAACACACACGAAATCCGGATATAATTTGAGGTCCCACAAGATTTATGATAAGAAAACAAGAAATCCACAATATAGGATGAAAACAAAGAAAAAGACAACATAAGCAACAAGTAATTTAACGTGATTTGCCCAAACTTGCCAAGATCCCCGGAGATAATCAATTTTACTACCAAATCCAAAATCTAATGTACATGCTTTCTCAAAACCCTTTGATGGTTCGTAGCATCTCTTTCACGTCATTGGGGTTTTGACTATGCTCTCTACATCTTGTTTATACCCCTTAGATGTATATCTTTTGTTTCTTAGTTATTTTTCATTGGACCATTCCTCACAAATGCTCCACTTGCTCTATCCACAAGTTTATCAATTGGCCTGTCCTTTGCACAACTACATATGAATAAATCAATTTGTCGCACGATTCCCGCCTTCGCTTAAGCCTCCACCCTAAAAATCTTCTCACAATCGTCTCACCTTGATGATCATGCCTCCTCAAAACGGAACACTCTTCAAGTATTCATTTCCGTACCAGCCAAGTTTTGAGGTTCATACTTTCAGGCGTCGCAAGAAGGCCATATAACCTGCTACTTATCAACCCATGGTCTTGTGTGATTTTCTGAACTCTTACTGCAAGTCTGCTACTTAGCACGTATATTCTTTGGAGTCTCACTGTCTCAACAACATTAACTTCCTTTGCCAACTTTAGGATTTTATCCACAACACCCAAACTACAAAACACCGCTCCAAACATTTTCATCTCAACCGTTCCAATCCCTCTGATGATGCTATCAATAGATCATTAGACATAAATATTGTTTCAATCATTGTTCCCCTTAATATTAAGAGCGGGCACATTAAGTAAGGTTATTGGTTCATCATTTGTTCCTTGAAACTCATCGAAGATAATCTATTAAAGCAAGCATAATAAGTCATAAGTGAATTTAATATTCACTTCAGAGAATTAGTGCATCCTAGAATATTGTGAGAATATGTTTATAGGTAGAATAAGCAGCTGCTAACAACTGATCTGAATCACCTCCCACAAAAGAACAATTTCTTTTGATGTGGTTCCCTTCCTTGCATTTTAAAGCGCTGCTTGCCATTTTCACTCACTTGAATGTTTATTAAGATAGATTCCATGTAGTAGTCCCACCTCCTGTACGTGTCTATTAAATCTGCATGGCGACTATATTTTACCCTGATTGCAAGGCCCAAACACTGCTTCCTGAACTTTGAGTTTGATTTTTAAAGCTCCATAGATTGGTGGCAGTTCATGTGTCTTACGTTGAATGGCATTGTGAATCCAACTCTTGCTTTTGATTTGTTTGCTAACCTATATATGTATACCAGTAAGAGACGGTCTTTTATTGATATTCTCTTTTATTTAACATTCATTTGATCTTTTCTACTTTACTGTTTCTTGCCAGGTTGCACCAGCAGAGCTTGAAGGGCTACTTATTTCTCATCCTGAAATACTAGATGCTGTAGTTATCCCGTAAGTCACTGCTCAATCTTTATGCGTATGGAATCTCTTCTTCTTTTTTTTTTCTTTTTTTTTTGGTACAACATATGGAATCTCGTGACTCTTGAGATGTTGTATTTGAATTCGAATCACTTCTCCCTTGTAGGTTTCCTGATACTGAAGCTGGTGAGGTGCCAATTGCATATGTTGTCCGCTCTCCCAACAGTTCACTTACTGAAGAACATGTTCAAAAATTTATTGCAGAGCAGGTTATAGGCCCCTTTCTGTCCTCGATAATTCATTATAAATTTTTTTTCTCAGTACTATTCAGAACCTGTATTTCATTGCACCCTATTTCTAAGGGGTGGGGGAAGAGATGCGTTTCGATCCCATAGACACTCTTGGTCTAGCAGGGGGGGCCTTTACCACCGGGCTAACCCCTCAATATAATGATATATTGGTTAACTAAAGAACCAAATAACTACATCTATAGAAACAGCTATTAGGAGAAAATAAACTCCAGCATAAATTGTCCGCTGAAGAATCAGGCCTCTGATAACTTTTTTTTATATAATATATATTTTTTATTTGAGGCAACAATCGAAGACAAGTCTTTTGGTACTCGAATGGTATTATCTTGCTTAGGTTCTTGTTGATACTTGATTTAATTATTATATGATCCTTTCGTCTATACAAACCAAGTGCTCGTGTAAATGTTTATGTTTCCGTCAATATGGTATGCTCTTTTACTTATATCTATCTTTTTCAGGTTGCGCCATACAAAAGATTGCGAAGGGTAACATTTGAAAGCTCTGTCCCAAAGTCAGCTTCAGGGAAAATCCTCAGAAGAGAACTTATTGAGAAAGTCCGAGCTAAACTGTGATAGCATATCCTTCATATTATCAAACTTCCATTGCTGTTGCAGAATAAAAGAGTAAAGGACTTCTACAAAAATGGCCGTGTACATTGAGGTTCATTTCACATTTGCATCTTGTGCATGTACATTAAGAATGTCAAGTTTATCCCTAAAATAATATAATGTCTGTTTAATAGTGGTGGTATTGTAATGAAATTATGAATGACAAATTTGAAGATATCGAGTCATTTTATACTATTATTCATATGTCATAATAGACGACTCTTTTGTGTATTAAAAAGAAATATAATGAAACTCTTTTTGTGGAACAGAACATTAATTTTTTCCTAATCTTTGTTTATTATCTCTGATTATATTGCATGCTACTCTTCAGACATTGCACAGCAGAAACCTATAAAACTGCCACCCGTACACGAGTTTCCACTAAAAAGAATAGCAGAATGTAAGAACATTCTGAATTATCTTTTTTTAGATATAGCATATCAAACTTTTCTTTGAGAACATTGACTTTCAAAACTGGACCTTATTTTGGGACAGTAGTAGTATTTGTAATAAGAAATTGATTTTTTCACATGAAAAGTGTCATTATAGATGTACAGCGATAGTAAAAATCGTTGTTATAGAATATATAGTGATGATTTCCATATGAAAATATCATTTTCTGTTGTGAATTTATCGATTTCCTTTGTTTAGAGCTAATCTTGGTTTATCAGGAATTAAGGGACGGACTGCACTGACCACTGCCTATGTGATATTTACGTGTCTTAATGCTGAAACCAGTTATGCATATGCTTGATAGCACAATGCTCCAATTGTAAAAAAAATTAAGGAAAAAGAAATCAGAAAAAACAACGTGTGTAAGTAGTGTGTTAGGATTTGATATTATGCAGGAGCGGAACCAGAATTTATAGACGGTCGGGTGAATTTTTATAAAAAAAGAGTTGTAAATTAAATAAAACTTAAATACAGAATACTCTCAAATTACAAAGTGTTCAAATATTAAATATAATATTGTATACAAATTATAATGTCACTTTTTGGTTAAACTCAGCTTTGAGACGTAGTATGTTCCAAATACGTCATAATTTATTTAACTAAAGAATTATATATTCAACCATTTATCTCTTGTTTGGTCACAAAGTGTAATTTTATAACAATATTAAAATTATTTTCATGGTAATAGTTGCAATGTACAAATAAAAGGGAGAATAAAAACAAGTCTTATAGAGCTAACTAACTTTCGAGAAAGTCCACCAATTCTTTTTATGTTACAAAATTTAGAATTATTAATTTTTAAGTATATCATCCCGTCCCAGAAACCCCATCTTAAAATTTTAAGAGTTAAAACTTTTCAAATTGAATCAACCATTTTGGAGAAAGATTTATTTGGATAGATATGCCATACACATAGAAGTTATAATTTTCTTGTTGTCTTTTTTAAGTTTGGGGCATAGGCGGAACTAGGGGGGCGGGTAGGGGCATCTGTCCCCGGTAGGGAGGCGGTTCAGACGGAAATAGGGGTGGGGTGGGGTGGGGTGGGGTGGGGGGGGGGGGCAGCCGCAAGCCAGCAGGATCCGGCAGTCCGGCGAGGAGCTCCTTCTTCTCCGATTCTGCGTCAACAACACAGGTTTGAATTTTTTTTTTATATAATAACATGAAACGACGTCGTTTCATTAAAAAAAATAAAAGTTTTTTTTATTTTTTATTAGGGCTTCACAGACTTATTCTCTTCACACTCTTCATTCAGTAACAGTCTAAGTAACTCTCATTCGTCATCTCTTCCCTCTTCCGTGGTTCTGCCTCCACTCCAGTGCTCCTGCCGGCTGCCTCTGCCACCTCCGCCCACCGCCGCCTGGCCTGCCTCTGCCGCCACTGCTCACTACTAACACAGGTTTGTGATTTTTCCCTTTTATTTATTTTTTAATTCAGTGGTCGAGTGTGGTAACGTGGGCTACTTATTCAATTATTCTTTAAATTGGTGAAATTATTGATTAGCAATTGATGTTTTTATTTATACAAATAGCCATGAAATTGGTAGCTTAGAACAGTGCGCACAAGTTGTTTGATAAAAGTCCCAAGTGGACTATTTTGGCTCCCCTTAGACTTTCAGTCAGCGCAGCTATGTTGCTTAAGATGCTCAGCTAATATGCTCTATTATGAGTGAGTTGTATCACCTATCTAATGATCCAAAATTCAGCGCAAATAGATTAAAGATATGGGGAATTAGAAGCTAGCAAACCAAGTGTTAAGAGTTGAGGGCTGCTGCCCATTGGCAGCAGCAGTTAGCTGCAAATAGAAATAGAAAAATTAAAAAGTGGTATGTCAAAGCAACTTTGAGTGTTGTGTTGGGGAGCCTAGTAAACCTGAAGTGGAGATTTTATAAATTCTAGACATGCTCTCATATATACGTCGTTGCAACCTACACGTCGCTGCTCCGGACCTCCAGTAACTGCCCTCAAATTTTGACCCCCCTCAAATTTTGTCCTGGTTCCGCCACTGGTTTGGGGAACACTATTTTCATATGTATTTTTGATATTTTCACATGATTCCTTCTCACGTGACGCTCATGTGAGAGAGGAATATGTGAAAATATCAGTTCTATAAGTTTAATCTTTCCATAAGTCTGCCCTTTAAAATGTACTTGTAAATTATATTTTTACTTGTATACTTGAATAGATAAAATATAGATTATAATTTAAACAAAATAAGGTTTGCCTATGGTATCCTCCGAGTAATTTCGTTCGCCACCTGATATTAAGGGTTGACGAGAAGCATGAGCTGATGAGGATGGATAACGTACAACTCTAGAGATCCGGCAATCGATTACGTCTGCACTTAACCCTGCATGCATAATTAATTAATTTCAAGCACTCACTCACGTCTATATAAACCCGTGAACTTATGCCCGAGCCCCACACTTGGCAAATTAAAGGCTGAACCCAAAGCGAGCGAGCGTTAACCATGGAATGTTCAAATAGCTTGGCTGTTTTCAAGGACGGATGTCACGTCGGTCACCTAAAGCACACTCGACTCCACGGTACGTAATTGTACTATATACAGAGAGAAAGAGTCCGGATCGAGACATATTTTGTTATATGTATCCAAATAACTGTATTATATAAAAATTTCAGTTTCATAAAATATTAATATTTTTTTAGTTATTTTAAAAAAAGCAAAAAAAAAATCCGAATTTTGGTCGGTCCGGAGTTGGGACACGATTCTATATATATATATATATATATATATATATATATATATATAGAACCCTTCCATAAGCAGGTTCTTATGGTCTTATCTAACACCCCTTTTTGATAGTTGATAAACTTATTGGAAGGTGAGATTGAAACATAAATATACCAATGTAAGCACAACTTGTCATAAGCTTTTATTTTAATATGAGGACCCCACATAGTCAATATGTTGTCGGTTTGTTTAAATAAAACGAATTTTTAATATTAAATAATGCTAATAGGAATGAGCTCAAGTTGTTAAAAAAAAAAATCTAGCCGGGACAAGCTCTTTTACATAAAAAAAAAAAAAAAATCTAACCAAGCACAACCTCTTGAAGCATATAAAAATCTAATAGTAGCACAAGTTCTTTATTTGCTATTTTTTATAACAATATTTGTTATTTTATAAAACAAATATTTTATAATAACAAATAAAGAATATAAAATATTTATAAAAACAAATATTTTTATAATAACAAATAATTTTATAATTCTTTTTTATTTTATAAAAATATTTGTTATTTTATAATAGGATATAAAATAGGATATAAAAATATTTTATAATTCTTTATATAACAAATATATTAATTTCTTCCCACTTTAATTAATATTTGTTATTATAACAAATATATGCTATTGTTATATAAAATAGGATATAAAATATCATAAAGAATTAATATTTTAAATTAAAGGAAGAAATTAATATATTTGTTATATAAAGAATTATAAAAATATTTTTATATCCTATTTTATATCCTATTATAAAATAACAAATATTTTTATAAAAATAGCAAATAAAGAATTATAAAATATTTGTTATTATAAAATATTTGTTTTTATAAAATATTTTATATTCTTTATTTGTTATTATAAAATATTTGTTTTATAAAATAACAAATATTGTTATAAAAAATAGCAAATAAAGAACTTGTGCTTAATTATTAGATTTTTATCTGTTAGGAAGAGGTTGTCTTAGGTTTAGATTTTTTTTTTTTTTTTTTTTTTTTTTATGTAGTAAGAGCTTGTCCCGGTTAGTATTTTTTTTTTTTTTTTAATAATAGTAAGAGCTTGTCGGTCGAAGCATTATTTAATATTAAAATTCATTTTATTTAAACAAACCGACAACATGTTGACTATGTGGGGTCCTCATATTAAAATAAAAAAGTTTGATACAAAGTTGTTACTTGGCCAGATATTTATATGTTTCAATCTCACCTTCCAATAAGTTTATCAACTATTCAAAAAGGTTGTCAGATATTACCCATAAAGAATCCCTATTTATATGGAATGGCTATATATATATATATATATATATATATGTGTGTGTGTGTGTGTGTGTGTGTGATATACATGATCCTCTTATCCAGTGAACCTTAAGCAGCGAATCAAAGACAAACCCAAATTATATAGCGGATTTTTTTGAAATTTATAACGATGGTTGAATCATCATCATAATTATATCGTCACTTTATATATCTTATAGAGACATAAAAAATCGTCGTTATTGTCGTAATAACGGTTCGTATTTTGTTCGCTATTTAAGGTAAGGAGACCGATGATATACATACATAAAGAGATTCAAATCATTATTGGTACGTAAGACAAGACCGACCAAATAACCACGTTTTTTATACTCAATCCATCTATATTACTATATCTTATTTTAATTAGGGATCACTCAAGCTCCGAATATAAATTAACCATAGCTGGTCAAAGCACACTTAAATATAATAACTGACTAATTTACCTTTAATAAATCTCTCAATTCACAATTTTTTATAAACATGATGTATTTCTATTTTTTATTTATTTATAGTTATTATATGTAATTAATAGGATAAAGGTCAAAACTTGAAGATGACAAATATATAAATGAGTTGGTTCTCATTTATTAAAGACAAATTAGTCACTTACTTATATTTAGATATTGGCATCAGGGACCCATGGCTGCTTTACATACATATATAGATAGATAGATAGATAGATGGATATATGTATGAATTAGCTAGGAATGATAAATGTACGTACTCTACTTTTGGTTCGTATATCGTTCATATATATGCGACCCCGTCATCTTTGTGACAGGATATCAGTATCTCATAATTAACAAGTACTTCCTTCAAACTGTTTTTCAACCATCTTTAGGTTGAATGAATGTCCACATAAAATTAACCTATATATAACAGCATATATATTTGTCTAAATTAAGTAGAACATATATATATATATATATATACAATAAGTCTCAGAAGCAGACTGTTCGTAAACGAACAGTCCTAGCTGGCTCTTGGTCAATTAAGTAGAACATATATTAACCTATATATAACAGCATATATATTTGTCTAAATTAAGTAGAACATATATATATATATATATATATATATATATATACAATAAGTCTCAGAAGCGGACTGTTCGTAAACGAACAATCCTAGTTGGCTCTTGGTCAATTGAATAAGTGGGCTCATATGTACTATCTCACCCAAATAAAACATTCACTAAAAGACAAAATTTAAAGCATCCAAACAAGCTTGAAGCATCTAAACA
Organism: Panax quinquefolius; assembly: GCA_020205615.1. Lineage (NCBI taxonomy): Eukaryota > Viridiplantae > Streptophyta > Magnoliopsida > Apiales > Araliaceae > Panax > Panax quinquefolius. The sequence continues at coordinate 16,496,523 of CM035162.1, read as the reverse complement.
TACGCTTGTACAACCAAATATCAGGAAAAATAAATAAAAATAATTAAAATAATAATAATAATAAATCGTTCCAACTTGAATAAGAATAAAACAAATAGTAAAATAATAAAAATAATCGTTCCAACTTGAAAATAAAAATAAAAACTGTAATTATCAATTTCAACACAATTTATAAATTATCAATTTCAACACAGTTTTAGTGAGAATTATCAATTTTACAAATTATCAATTATCATAACAACTTCAGTAGCAATTGTAGTAGCCAAAAAATTTAAAACATCAATCCAATGACTATTGAATTTCAATTACATTGACCAAGAAAACATAATTCCTATGAATTAACAACCTTGGTTAACTAAATATAACTTCAATAGCCATTACATTTGGTCAATAAAACATAATTCTAGTGAATTAACAACTTTAGTTAACTGCACACAACTTCAATAGTCATTACATAGTCAAAAAAATAAAAATAGTAGTCAATCAAGTAGATGAATAATTTTCGCCATCGTCTTCACTTGCATTTGAATTAGAATCTTCAGAGCATATTGACGACCTACAAAAAATTCAATAAAATCACATTAAATAAAAAAATATTCATAATTTTGCCAAAATCAAATTAAAATTATAAAACAGAAATAAAAAGATTTGTTACCTGAGTTGAAGCATCGGACAATTTCTTTTATCATGTGCTTGTCCAATTTTTCCACATCCACGACACATTCTCGATTTTCTATTTTTTGGCCTCCTAACTCTTTCTTTTCCTCCTTTGAGCCTTTTTCCACACCCCTTTGCCCGCACTTGACTCGGTTCTTGAAGCATATGTTCATATGTTGAACTCAATTTCACTGAACTAAGTATATCAAGACCAATTTTTTCAGCAGAAACTCCTACACTTTTATCACCATTATTCAATATATTCATTTTCTCAAGTGAATTACTCAAAGCATCCCTAAATATCTTAGTTCCTTCCACAGTTACAAGTGCCTTATCAACAACTTCCAAAAATTCTTGAACCAATTGACTCCGCAACGTGAGATATAATTTGTCATCATTTATCTCCATTCCTACACTATCTCTAACATTCCCACATTTTGCAGATTGAGTCCATCTCTTTAATATGTACTTATTTGGAAGTTTCTCTAGATCATGAAACTTGTTCAAATAAGCTAAAAGATACCTACAAGGAAGCATAATCCAAGTCTTTTTCATGAACAATCTCCCTCATTTTATACTTATCATCATTTTTTTTAATATTATACACACAATGATTATCATAATCTCCAATAAGTTGGAATCTATAATTCAAGAAGCTCCCCCACAACTCATCTTGAAAATTATAAAATAATTCACATGTGTAAATATCAACCATTTGTAACAAAAAAGAGTGGAGCATTTTCACCTTAGGCTTTTCATTCATGTCTTTATTGTGGACCTTTAATTCTTCATGACGTTGGTGTGCAAGACCCCTACCAAATTGAATCATAAAATCCACCAATGAATTTCTTTTGTTAACATATCTCAAGAATGAAAGCATTTCGCCCTCATTTCGTTGGCTACATACCTACCAAGAAAACATGATTAACATATGCAAGCACCCATCTTGAACGAATTTCAAACATTGAATTTAGCCATTTATTCTCATTCAACCCACTTATGAGAACAAGACCCAACCACCTAGAGTCAAACTCTTCTGTACTTCCTGATATCCATATACAATCTGAAAATTCCTTATAGTATTGAGCATATTTTACCGAATCTAGCTTCTCAGAAAATTTTGTCAAAATGTGCCAACTAATTGCTATGATAAGTACTTGAAAGAGTTTCAGAAATAGCTTTCGTCATCGCTGGATCTTGATCAGTGATAATCATCTTTGGAGCATCACCTGGCATAAATTCTAGGAATTGATTGAAAAGCCAAACAAAAGAATCTACAGTCTCATCAGATAAGAAAGCACAAGCAAAGACAATGGTTTGCCCATGATTATTAACCCCCAACAATGGTGCAAAAATCATTCCATACCGGTTGGTATTGTATGTAGTATCGAATATCACCACATCACCATAAAAATTATAAGTCTGTCTAGAATTTTCATCGGCCCAAAAACAACAAGTAATACGATTTTCATCATCCGACTCAATTTGAAAGATGAAAGAAGAATTCTTGATCTGTTCTAATTTAAAATATTCAACCAACATACCACCATCATGCCCCTTCATCTCATTACATTTATCCTCTCATAATTATATAAATCTTTTTGCGACATCCTATGTTTTCTAACCCCCGCTTGAACTCCCAAAAATTATATTCTTGATGCGTTGGTATATTTATCATTCCAAGTTGTTGTGTTAAGCATTTTTGGGCATTAGAAACATTGCGGTGAGATCTTAAAAGATGGACTTTTCTTGGGGTGGACAATGCGTGACTATGCCCTTCAATAAATACACTCACAACAAAAAATTCAGATTTTGATTTCAAAAAAGCAATTTTAGCTTTGCAATTCTCTTTCACATTCCCTCGACGTCTTTGTGTATCAGTATCTGCTACTATTGAACCCCGTCCTTCCTTAAAACAAACATATTCCTTCCTTATGATTTCTTCACTCCCTCCCCCTTTATTCCTTTGGGTCCAACTTCGAATACTAAATCCGGCCTCTTTTGCATATGCATTGTAAAAAAATTTGGCATCCTCTAATGTTTCAAATTGCTGTCCTATTTTGGGCTTTAGCTCAAGTCTTACTTGAGGATTATAAATGGACATTGACTCTTCTAACTCATTCTCTACTTGAAACTCTATATCATCACCACTCTCTCCTACATTCAAATCAATATTGTCACAACTCCCAAACTCTAAGTCAACAGTGTCCATTTCAACAATCTGTAAATATAAAAAATTATGCAAAAAAGAAGAAAGCAAACTTTATTTGTAAATATACAAAATTATGCAAAAATAGGGAGGTTATATGCAAAAATTATGCAACAATCTGTAACAATATGTAAATATGCAAATATGTTAATATACAAAAATTATGCAAAAATTATGTAGAAGATGCAATCGTAGCTTTCTAAAAGTTTAGTAACTGAACTTCAACAATCTGTAAATATACAAAATTATGCAAAAAAAACAATTTGTAAATAACTCCCAAACTTTATTTATTTATTTTTTTCAGAAGAAGAAGGCTTTTCTGATGCAAATTTTTTTTTTATACTCAACAAATATTAATTGGCTTAATGCCATCATATTAATTGCACCCAATATGAATAATATTAATTTTTCTGTTTTGTAAAGAAGAAGAAAAAAACAGAACAATTAATCCAAAATTAGGACTTTTTTCTTTGTAATTTTTAGAGAAATTAAGTTCTATATATACATTGGCAAAATTTATATACACTGATTTAGTTATTTAGATCTAGGTTTAAACCTTGATTCCTCTTTTTCTTTTTTTCGTTTAAACCCAAATCTGAAAAGAGAGAAAAAATATTACTTGAAATCGAGATCCACGGATTTGGGAGGACGTCGAACTTGAGAGGGATGGACGGAATGACTCTTCAAGATTGTTTTTCGCTGGTACGAAGAGGGAAGAGGGAAGAGGGAAGAGGGAAGATGGAATGCCTCTGATAAGTTTTATGGTTCCACCTACTTCATAATTTTTTGGGTGTTTTAATGTTTTGTTTGGTTAACTCATTCGGGGCTTCAAGCTTGTTAGGATGCTTTAAGTTTTGTCTTTTAGTGAATATTTTGTTTGGGTGAGAAAGTGTATAGTACATAAGTTGGGCCCACTTATTCATTGGAATTATGTTTTCTTGGTCAATGTAATTGAAATTCAATAGTCATTGGATTGATGTTTTAAATTTTTTGGCTACTACAATTGCTACTGAAGTTGTTATGATAATTGATAATTTGTAAAATTGATAATTCTCACTAAAATTGTGTTGAAATTGATAATTTGTAAATTGTGTTGAAATTGATAATTACAGTTTTTATTTTTATTTTCAAGTTGGAACGATTATTTTTATTATTTTACTATTTGTTTTATTCTTATTCAAGTTGGAACGATTTATTATTATTATTATTTTAATTGTTTTTATTTATTTTTCCTGATATTTGGTTGTACAAGCGTATGTTTAGATGCTTCAAGCTTGTTTGGATGCTTTAAATTTTGTCTTTTAGTGAATGTTTTGTTTGGGTGAGATAGTACATATGAGCCCGCTTATTCAATTGACCAAGAGTCAGCTAGGACTGTTTGTTTACGAACAGTCCGCTTCTGAGACTTATTATATATATATATGAGAGTTATCATACTATGTGTTAAAGGAAGGGAGGAAGGAGGGTGGGAACTTTTAGTTATTGTTGAGTAAAACTAAATAAGAGCGGCAATCAAAAGTTATTTGGTTGACGAATCTTATATCATATTCTTGGGCATACTTAAAGTCTCACATAGAGTAAGATGCAGCAACCATTTTCCCCTTTTCTCTAGATCAGAATATAGGCTCTTTTTAAAATATAAAAAAAAGGTTTTGTACATTTCTTATGACTGAAATTGTACATTACCATGAATTTAGTCTTTGTCAAAGTTGTATTATCTTTGTTATCGTTGTTGTTTCCGGTAATGCTAAACTCATCTAAGGACAGTTTTCAGTCACCCTAACCACTAATTAACAAGATATACCTAGTAAATTCGTGAAAACCTTAAGTTCTTGTCAGAAGCTATATATGGAAGAAAGGTTTCCCCTTTTATGAGCATATGTTTTACTATTAATCAAGACACAAACAATGGATTCAGAAACATTATCAAGTCATAAAAAAATGACTAATCTTTGGATCAAGTGTGAAGAACACAACTACCGGCATAGTAAATAAATCGCAAAATAAAACACGGATCCAACCTTTTTCTATTCAATTACTATGGGAAAGAATTGCATCTGGTGGATAAAATTTGAATGAAAAATTGAAACAAAAAAAAGTGTGCACAGTATAAGTTGTTTTGAACCAGTAACCCTAAGGCTTACCCACCTTGATTAATTAGCAATTTAATGAATCTTTCTCCAATCTTTCTCACCCTGATTTTCAATTTCAGTGTTCTCCCTTGGTCTGCCCATCACCACCATGCACCGTGATATGTGTTGAGCAATATATGGCGGCCAGGTGGCCAAGGCAAATTGACAGATGTGATGGAGGGTGTTGACAATAAATTATATGAAACGCGGTTTGTTTTGGTTCTTATATGGTAAATACGCTGGGACATCTTTTTACAATTGTTTAGTAAGTAGTAATTCTTATAAAATATAAATGTGATAAAATACTTAAGTTTAGTTAATAGAAGATTTTTAGTTGAATCAAATAAATTTATTATTCTATAAATGATTTAGTACAAATGTGATATTTGAACATCTAATAATAAGTTAGAATATTGATATTTGTGCATTCACTATGTAGCACAAAAAGGATAACATTTATATATAAAAGGAAAAAATAAAAGAAAATTTCACAAAAAGATTTTTATTTTTATTATCTAATACTAAACTAAATATTACTATTATATTAAAAGGCAACCATAGAACAAATATATAACCTTAAATTTTATAAACTTTGAACCTCCTTTTGTGGTACATAGATTGTATTTTTGTGGGTAGTGAGTAGTATTAGCTCCCAACTCTAAAAAAATTTCTCCGTTTGTCCATAGCATTACTTTAATAAAACTGGATGATTATACCACTTTCATGTGTTGTTATAAAGTATTAACCAACTCAAAGTCTGGCTAAAGCTTAATATACATGCATGAATAAAGACCACCCTGATTTATAATACATATACGTACGTACCTTTCTGTATGATACCATATATAGATCATGATTAGATCTATTGATTGGGAGGCATTTCCTTAACTAAAAACCACTGACCACCTCATGTATACCAAGGAATGCATGGATCTCACACTTATAGAGCTCTTGTGAAGGACCCGAATCCCTGCAATATCATGCGGAAAAAAACCAAGAAAGAACAAAATCATAATCTACAAGACGATTTCTGACTTATAAAGTTGTCACTAACTTATCATTTGTTAAATAAAATTGACGTATCAATGTTCAAACATGACGACCGGCTGGGTGGGTGGGTTGGCCAAATTAGCTTAGCCTGCAATTGCCACTGCACCTGTACGTGCAGTGTGCAAAAGGTCGGTCAGGTGCAGGCGCAAATGCAGGTCAAGCCAAAGAATTGGCTGCCAAATTGCCAATACTTCATCTCCCTTTTTTGCAAATTAAGAAGCTACTATGCACCAATATTTGTTTATTCTCTTTCAGTTTCCTATATATCTGCCGCTGATGGCGCTATTAATTATAATTATAGGAAAGATATATATAGACAGTATCTTCACTTATATAGAGAAGAAGAGGGATATATGTTATGTCCCATCCCACCAAACGCTTACTGTTGTATCAAGGGAGTGGAGGAGATTAAAAGACAGCCATCCCCCGCCAGCCATTAAATATATATATGAGACACACACATGACACACACATATATATATATATATATATATATATAATTCAATTAATGGATAATGATTTTATGATACTTCACAGTCACATTTACTTTTCAATAATCTTATCTTCATGTTAACAATCTCAATCAATTAATGACATTTAAGATTCACGGTAAATAATTATGTCCATTGAATGTCGCTAAAATCAAATTTGTATAACTAAATGTATAGTGAAAAAATTAAAGAATAAATGTAAGAAAAATATCTTAATCCTTTTTTTTTTTTTGAGAAATAAATAGACTCCCTCCTTTCATCCCACAAACTTATTATAAAATTATATAATATTAATATGTATCTTTGTTCCATATATTTTATTTAAAAAATATATTATTAGTGTTGCTAGTAAACTATTATGATAATAAAATTAGTTATGACAAAAACTTAAAATTTATATAATTTTATATTATTAGTGCCAAAAAAATTCTTTTTATAAAACAAAACATTAAAAATTTTAAAAATAAAATTATTTTTTTTGTAAAACTAAAAGAGTCTTGAAAAGTATAATCCTGCTGCATTCACCGACTTTTTGTATCAGTGGGGGACAAAAATATTTCAGAGCCCCACTTATTGCTTTGCCTTTTTTTTTTTAACATGGTACCCCCAAATTTAAAATGTTGATACCTTTAATTTATAAAATAGTCAAAGAAGTAGGTGTTTTCTCAGAAATATTAAACATTTATCAAAAAATTGTTGGGGATTCTTCATTTTAAAGTCGGCTTTATCACTACATACATAAATAATTACATATTGTATAAATATTTTGAACTATAAGTATATTTTTGTTTGTTTAATTCACCAATATATAAATATTCTCATGCACAACTCAATGTTATTTATTTATTTATTTCCCCGCTAAATGACATTATTAATTTGTCTGATATATATGAGTGGACCTAGACCTGACAAAATATGGTTATGATTTAATTTTAATTTGGTTTACAAAATTTGATTATAATTTTATTAAGAACTAAAACCACATAACTTGTTTTTAATATGAGTAGTGTGAGTTGTAATCATATTAATTAGTTATGGATCCAATATAGGTCAACACATATTTTAAATTTCAAATTTACCATTATTATGATTCAATAAAATAAATTATTTATTATATTTAATTTCTATATTCCTTAACCTTCTATCTCTAATTTTATAATTTAATATAAGAATAAAATTACCAACCAAAATTGTGGATTTGATTACTTCATTAATATAACAGACTACTGAATTTAAGTCCGAAGAAAAAAAATACTCCACAAATATAGTAGTAATACTCCCTCCACGCTCCGGCCCAAGACGAGTTAAATATTTATTTACTTTAAATAATTTATTTTTTATAATAATTTATCTATAATATCTTAATATATATATACATAAATTTGTACGTACGTATATCCCTATAGATCGACCATAGGGGGAAGATTTTCGTCTAAATACACGCAGATACCAAAAATTTTAAATGGGTGTATAGAAGAACTCCGCAGATACAGGCATACAGCCCTGTCGAAAAAAAGTGGAGAGAAACGTGCATGGTTTAAAAAAATAGTTTAAACCGTTTTTAATTTGTTTTTTAAATAATATTATTATCACATAAAAATAGTGACATAATGGTCAGATATACACACATGTATACTGTCATATATATGGACGAGAGCCCATAATATATATGTGTGTATATAAATATTATGTGATATTTTTTTATATAATAGTAACATTGTTTGATATTTTTTTTGTTTGAAAATATGGGTCAAAATTTTACCACTTAAATAATTAAAACAGTTAATCAACCACTTGATTCTAATTAATATACCCAACCAAAGATATTTTAACTAGGTGGACCAAGGTACACTTTATCCACGTGAAGCATCAGGTGGTACACGGCTCCAACCACGCGGGACTCAACATATGAAACGAATCAACAAGTTACAAGTGTCATTCCCACCTGACAACCCATTTTGCAGCTCGTGCCAGCCCCAGCCCCAGCCCCAGCCCCAGCCCTACTAATAGAGAAACTTGGGACTAAATAGGGTAACATCATGATGCATTTGCCAGATGCAATTGTCAGTGTCGAGGAGGATTATGAAATAATACTCATATCCTATCCTATTCAATTCAATTTGCCGTCCTTAGACCTGCATGTGGCTTTAGAATTTTCTTCACTAGTCATTTATTCGCAAAATAATTTTAGAAATATCTGTGAAATCCTAGTAATTAATAACAATAATAATAATAATGCTTCCTCCTTCCCAATTTAATTGTTCTCCTTTGCATTTTATTTTTTCTAAAATATTTTATATTTTTCAAAATATATTTGAAGATCAATATTTTCTACGAGATATGTTCGGTTATCAGCGTTTAGAGCGCGTTTGGATTCTAAACACTTAATATTTAGTAAATTTGGTCATCCTACCAAATATGATACGAGTGCGTTTAACCTCTAAATGGTGCATTTGTGAATTAAACTACTTTGTAGCGTAATTGTACTATCCCAAACAGCGCCCACTTGTGTAGACGGACCCAATAAGTATGTTGGACCACCTCCTTACCTAAAAGATTAACCTATTAGGTTGAGAATCTATCATACTTATTAAGTCATCTACACTCTCTTGAATTTATCCGATGTGGAATTCATGTGAAATATCCCAAACAATCTCCACCTTTCACTTGAATAGCCTTGCGAATTTACCCTTGCACCCCCTCGCACCTTGAAATTGATACTTGGACTTTATTTGCACTTCCCTAGAGCCTTCCTAAGCCCGGCCCCACGGGACTCGATTCAACTCTATTTACTCCACCCACGAGGCCTACGAATTTTACCTTCGAACTCCCCTCCGCACCTTGGAGTTGTTACTTGGACCCCCATCGAATCATATGGGCTTTTGATACCATTCTGGAATTTACCCTTGCACCCCCTCGCACCTTGGAATTGATACTTGGACTTTATTTGTACTTCCCTAGAGCCTTCCTAAGCCCGCTCCACCCGGACTCGATTCAACTCTATTTACTCCACCCACGAGGCCTGCGAATTTTACCTTCGAACTCCCCTCCGCACCTTGGAGTTGTTACTTGGACCCCCATCGAATCATATGGGCTTTTGATACCATTCTGTAGCGTAATTGTACGATCTATCCCCCACATCAATTCATCACACCTAGCAGCGCACACTTGTGTAGACGGACCTAATAAGCATGTTGGATCACCTCCTTACCTAAAAGGTTAACCTCTTAGGTTGAGGCTCTACCATACTTATTAACCCATCTACATTCTTGAATTTATCCGATGTGGGATTCATGTGAAATATCCCAACATACTTATATGCTTAAAATAAATTGTTGAGTTTTGTTATGTATTGCGATAAATTTATGCCGAATTACAATTGCGAAGTTTATCAATACATAGAATTGGTATAATTATAGGAAGACCCCAATTATTATATATTTCTCCAATAAAGATACTCCCTCCGTCCCATAGTTATAGGCTGATTTTTTTTGGCACATAGTTTAAGAAAATTAGTTAAGTGACAATTTTTAACATAAATTTTTCATATATACCCCTTAATATGGAATTAATGAATAAGTTAATTACTCCTTACTTATCACACTGGAACTCTCAACTTCATTGATTGACGTGTACTGACCATTAAAATCCATAAACTTTAATCAAAGAGAATACAACAACATTAAATGTGGTAATAAAAATAATGACATTAAATGTTGTTTCTTCAAAAAAAGAGTAATGGTTGAATATTTATTACAAGGGCATAAATGTAAAACAATGAACCAACTAAATTTTATAAATAGTAAGTAGCCTATATATTAGGACATCTCAAAATGGAAAATCAGCCTATAACTATGGGACGGAGGGAGTACAAGTAATACTTATCTACATAATTGATAATCAAAAAATCAATCATTTTCTTAAATTATTTATAAATGAACAAGATTGTTAAGTTAGTAGACTAATAAGCACTCAATAGCAATGTAACACCCCCTTCCCAAAATAGAAAGAGATGTTACTCATAACACAACAAAACTAAGGAAGATCACAGGGCTCTAAACCACAAAAGAATAATCTCATAATAATCCAATGTCATAAGACAAACCATAATAAACGCCACACTGGCTCAATCCACAATCTAAAATACTTATTACAACTTTAAATAAATCAATGTATTGAAACCTAATAAAATATATCAAAACTATTGGATTAAAGGAAGTTCTCGTCACACTTGCCTTGGTCCCCGACATTACTTAGGAAGAAAAACACAGCATGAGCCAAATGCCCAGTACGGATATAGAATACAAATAATGAACCGAAATAACTAACTCAATTAAATGAAATGAAACGAACGAACTGAAATGAAACGAACAAAACTAACACAACGAAATAATAAATTTGAATCAAATGGTGGGTGTTATTTCATACCGAGCTCGAACAAAATAGAATATACCTTGCCACATGTGCAAGTCAAATAATGTCACACAGCAAATCACATAATGCCACACAGTAGCCAGTCACACATTGGACCGCGAATCCAATGCGATATAAAATCGAAGGCGTGTTTGGCACAAACATCACCAATCCGCATAATGTAGCGTAGCGAAACTAGGGTCGCACCCATACGCCTCCCACAACAAAACACCAAATGGCCAACTCCCATCGGAGCACAAACGGAGACAGGTGATCGATCACACCACCACGGAAGGTGTCATGCCTCGGTGTTAAGAGGACATGCGTGCGTGGTACCCCCGCGGTGGTTATAGCTCGGTATACCCTACGATATTCTAACAAAAATATAATGTCACAACACATGCGACAAAATATCAAACAAAAAGGTTCTAACGTACATGTTAAATCGAATGAATCATCAACACACGCCTCTAAAATAATAACATGTACATCACTATGAATATCAAAATAAAATTTAGACATGATGCCTAGTCTAAAGAATACACATATGAATTCTAATGCAACGTCAAAATAAATTTATCACAATAAATTGACAAGGGACAATTATGAGAGACAATACTAAATTTTGAAACGAATAACGAAACGAACGAATCAAAAACAAAAAAGAGTTTCGCTGAAAGAGTACGAAATCCGTACCTGGATTAAGCAATGTAATACCCAAAGTATATTCCAAAAACTCGTTTAGACTCTCTCCGTTAAATCTAAATAATTTAATAAGCTTTTATTACAATCCAATCATTAATAACATAATACTATTAAATTATTTATTAAAACTTTTATAACTATGACGGCAAAATTAATTAATTCAAATTAATAAACATAACTTGAATTGATTTACTAATTCCATAAACAAACTTCATGGCCAAATGTTTTTTTTTTTTTAAAAAAAATATGCCAAAAGATTATTAAAATATTATATATATATATATATATAAAATAATATATAATGAAATCTCCACCACAAGACAATGTCATGCAGTACAATTCAACATACCACAATACTTATAACATAATATATTTATGATTCCTATTATTAGACAAAGAACTATTCACAAGATGATATGATTATTATTCGATTTTTTTTTTTTTTAGCAAAGACTTTGGTATATTTATATATATATATATATATATGTACATTTCATGTTCTAAATCAATTACAATTTAGAAATCTGTACCTACTTCTTGTTTCTTCCGTTGGTTATTGCTATGATCCCGACAATCACTTTCTTTCTCCTTCTCTTTTTGCTTTGCAACGCTTCTCTCTCTTTTCTTTCAAGGACTTTGTATCAGATGTATGGAAATTAGGTTTTAGTTGTTTATTAATTAATTTAAAATACACAAATTTAAATTTAACCCAATTAATATATGGCCCAAACTAATGCAACCCTCTACTTATTAAAGCCCACATAAATTAATTAACTAATTTGACCCAAAATAAATGACAAGGTCCAATTAGTATGTTTTAAAATAAATTAAATTTTTATTATTTAATATTTATTTATTTATTATATTTTTTTTTCGGGTATTACATCACCTACCCCTTAAAAAGGATTCCGTCCCCGGAATCAAAAGAATAGAACGCACCTAATTTTCAAAGAGATACGGATATTCCGCTCGAATAGACTCCTCCATCTCCCATGTAGCCTCCCGCTTCGAATGATTTCTCCATAAAACTTTAACAAACGGAATAGTCTTCCTCCTCATAATTCGCTCTTGACGATCCAAAATCGCATCGGCATTCCTCACAAGTAAGATCCTCCGAATCTTATTGAAGCGGATATTGCACCACATGCAAACGGATGATAATGATAACTCCTTAACAAGCACATGGAACACATTATGCACGTGAGCTAGTCATGCGGAGGCAAAGCTAACCGATCACGCAACTTCACCAACCCTTTCCAAAATCTCAAATGGACCGATATAACGTGGACTAAGCTTCCTTTTAACCCAAATCGACGAATGCCCTTCCAAGGAGAAACTTTTAGAAACACGTGCTCACTGGGTTCAAATTTAAAGTCCTCTATGCTTATCAAGATAACACTTCTCGCTGTAGTGATCGAGCCGACTTCAATTTCTCTTTAGCCACCGCTTACCTTCTCCGTAGTGATTTGGACCAACTCAGCCCCTCTATGGCCCTTTTCGCCAACCTCATCCCAACAAGTTGGTGCCCGACATTTCCTACCATACAATGCCTCAAATGGGGCCATTCCAATACTTGTATGCCAGCTGTTGTTGTAAGCAAACTCAACTAAGCTCAAATAGTCATCCCAATTATTACGACCACTCAAGTGCTGAAGACCTCAACATGTACTCCAACGTCTCGAATAGTCCTTTCAGATTGCCCATCAGTTTGCGGATGAAAAGAAGTACTGAAGTTGAGCCGAGTACCCCAAGCTCGTTGAAACCCTTTCCAAAACCTTGAAGTGAACCGGGGGTCCCGATCTGAAACAATAGACACCGGAGTACCATGAAGTCTTACAATCTCCTGCTGAAAGATATGTGCCAATCTATCCACCGAGTAACCCTCATGGATAGCCAAAAAGTGTGCCGATTTGGTCAACCGGTCCACCACTACCCAAATGGCATCATTCTTCCTGAAAGTCTTCGGCAAACCAGTCACAAAATCCATCGTGATATTCTCCCACTTCCACACTGGAATGTCTAACTGTTGCAACAAGCCACTAGCTCGTTGATGTTCTATCTTCACTTGCTGACAAGTGAGGCACTTCCCAACATACTCAGCCACATCTCGTTTCATCCCATTCCACCAAAAATTCCTCTTCAAATCCCTATACATCTTTGTAGAACCTGGATGAATTGAAAATGGCGAACTATGAACTTCAGCCAACACAGCCTCTCGAATGATTGGATCCGATGGTACACACAACCGTTCACCCAACCAAATCACACCATGGTCATCAATACGAAACTCAGACTGCTTGCCCTCCTCTAGATTCTGCGTCATACTCCACAACTCCCCATCTTCCTTTTGAGCTTCTTTGACCACGAGATAAGAGAGGGCTCCACTCTCATACCCGCTTAAATGCCCATCTGAACCTCGACATACAACTCCAACTCGATCCGCTCCATATTTGAAATAAATTTGAGGTTGTGTAATAAAGGGTGCTACACTCCTCGAACTCTTTCGACTAAGAGCATCTCGCAACCACATTTGCCTTCCCCGGGTGATCTTTGAATTCTAGCATCATAATCCTTTAGAAGCTCCAACCAACCAAGCCTCCGCCTCATATTGAGCTCCTTACGAGTGAAAATGTATTTAAGACTCTTATGATCGGTGAAGATATCGCAAGTCTCTCCATACAATAAGTGCCTCCAAATCTTTAAGGCAAAGATCATCATTGCCAATTCCAAATCATGTGTGGGGTAGTTCACCTCATAAGGTTTAAGTTTGTCTAGAAGCGTAAGCAATCACCTTACAAGTGTTGCATCAAAACACACCCCAAGCCCTTCTTGAAGCATCACTATAAATCTGGTACCCTCCTATCCCCGACAAGCAATGATGCAAGTATAGGAGTACGCATCACGAGTCGTTCTTCAATTCCTCGAAACTCTTCTCCCGCTCCTCATTCCACACAAACTTGGCGCCCTTTCTCATCAATCGAAGTCAATGGTAAGGCGAGTAAGGAAAATCCTTCCACAAACCGCCTATAATACCACCGCCAAACCCAAGAAACTCCTAATCTACATCACCGTAGTAGGTCTTGGCCATTTAGTGATAGCCTCAACCTTCGCAGGATCCACTTTAATGCCTTCAGCAGAAGAAACAACGTGGCCCAAAAATGTAACCGCTCCAACCAAAACTCGCGATTTAGAGAATTTAGCATACAATTTCTCTTTCGCAAAATCCCTAACACTTTGTCGAAGATGCTCCTCACATGCTCTTCCTTAGACTTGGAGTAAACCAAAATATCATCAATAAAGACAATGACAAATTGGTCTAAGTACTCTCTGAACACCGATTCATCAAATCCATAAACACCACCCGGGCGTTAATCGCACCGAAAGGCATCACGTAAACTCGTAATGCCCATATCGAGTACGAAAAAGCCGTCTTGGGATATCCTCATCCCTCACTCTCAAATGATGATATTTCGACCTCAAGTCTATCTTTGAAAAATATTTTCGCCCTTGAAGTTGGTCAAACAAGTCATCAATCCTCGGTAATGGATACCGATTCACGATGGTGATCTTGTTCAACTCTCGATAGTCTATATATACGACCTCATAGACCCATCCTTCTTCTTCACAAACAAGATTTGAGCACCCACGGTGAAACACTGGGCGTAATTACACCACGATCTAATAGTTCCCAGAATCGCTCCTTTAACTCCTGCGAAACTCAATGGTGCCATCCGACACTGGCGCCTTAGAAATAGGCTCGCACTTTGAACAAGCTCAATAGCAAATTCCACTTCCCGCTGCGGTGGCAACCCTGACAACTCCTCAGGAAACACATCGGAAAAGTCACGGACAATCGGAACATCCTCAATACGAGACTCACCCTTAGAGGTATCTTTCACAAACGCCAAATACCCATCACAACCCTTTGCCACCAACTTTCCAGCCTTTAAAGCTGAAATTAACTTCACCACTCTACTCGGCTGAGAACCCTGATACACGAATTCTGGGGACTTCACATCTCCAAATATAACCTTCTTCGCTTGACAACCAATAGTGGCTTGGTGTTTATCCAACCAGTCCATCCCAAGAATGACATCAAAATCGTGCATACACATCGGAAGAAGATTAACGCTACGGATCTTATCCCCAAAACTTATCGGACACCCTCGATACAAATCGGAAATAACAATGAAGTCCCCATCGGGTAGCAATGAACATCACAGAATCTAAAGACCGAGATGGCACGCCTGAATCTTGAACAAAAGACCGAAAGCAACAATGGAATGAGTAGAACCAGTATCAAATAAAATAGAAGCCTCGCGATTATCAACTAAAAGAGTGCGAAACAATACACGTGCACCGCTTTGATTATATGTCAAGGCAAATACCGACCACCACCGACGACGACCTCCATTGCCACCATTATCACCACCACCTCCACCATTTCGCGTGGACCTAAGACAATCCCTAGCAATATGACCCATCCGTCACAAAAAGCATGCACCGAAGAAGTCTCGTAATGCGCCTTCCGGATGATTTGCCCCACAAGTAGCACAGGAATTATCGGAATTAGATTCGGGTACCCCACCACGGTGGTCCGGATAACGACTCGATTTTGCCCTCATGGACGATTACATCCTCAACGGCGATTTTGTCCATACCAAGGTAATTGAAGGCGACGATTTTGCCCTCGCCGAGGCATTTCTTCGATAACCCCTATTCGATTCTCGCCGCATACGCCTGCTTGGCCACCACGATTCTGCTCGACTTGCCACCTTGACTTCTCCCATGCCGAATGAAGCTTGACCGCCTGGTCATCTCTCGTCCCTCTTTCGACTCCCTCCGGTTTAGAAGACCGAAAGTCCCGTCGCTCCATCTCAATATTTTTGGCCGCATTGGCCATCACGACACGCCCGAAACTTGTTGTTAATGAGATCTTTGGCGATACCTATAATGAATCCGCCACTTGAACTTCTCACTTTGTTCAGCTGCGGTCCCTCGCCGAGGTTCCCGCAAATCCTCGCCAAATTTAGTAAACCTCGTCATGAAGTCCGTGATGGACTCATCATCTTCTGTCGAATGGATGAGATAGTCCCTAAGATAGGCCTCTTTATCGTAAGTTTGGGAAGCATCTGGCGATGAAGACCTCACAAAACTCCGCCCAACTAAGTGTCTCAACATAGCCATCACCCTTTGTCGTTTTCAACGCTTCCACCACCTCTGTGCATCCCTTCCACTTGTAAAGCGCAAGCAATACTCTCGATTATCCGAGCACCCCAATACATCAAAAATCTTTCTAGGTGAGCAATCCAATTCTGCATCAATTGGAGTTGGAGTCGAATCGAAGGATCGTGGTTTCGCTTCAAACCTTTCCAACCACACGTCACATTGGAACCCCTAACGACGATGACCATCTGCATTCCCTTCCTCAACGTTTGTCTGTGGACCATCATTTCCGGGTTCTCCCCGCCAGAAATTTCGGTGGCGGTTCTTTGCATTACTGTACACACCTGTAAACCAATCGAGGTAAAGCTTCGGTTCATCGCCTGATTCACCAAGGTAGCCAATTGAGCATTAATCGATCATTAGGTTGCTTTCATTGGACCGATCTTCACCTCTTCCCCTATTGTTACCTCGCCTCCCAAAGAACTCTAGTTGATCTTGAGCCATCCAAGAAAGAGATCACGAATATAAACAAGGAAGATTAGAGACAAATTTGAATATAGCGGATAGGATGGTGAATGAAAATCAAGCAGTAACAAAAACCTAACCTGTAAGTCACCCATAACTCATGTGTCAAACCTAAATAGGTTTTCTACAAGAAAGAACCTGGCTCTAATACCAACTCTGTAACACCCCCTTCCCAAAATAGAAAGAGAGGTTACTCATAACACAACAAAACTAAGGAAGATCACAGGGCTCTAAACCACAAAAGAATAATCTCATAATAATCCAATGTCATAAGACAAACCATAATAAACGCCACACTGGCTCAATCCACAATCTAAAATACTTATTACAACTTTAAATAAATCAATGTATTGAAACCTAATAAAATATATCAAAACTATTGGATTAAAGGAAGCTCTCGTCACACTTGCGCCTTGGTCCCCCGACACTGCTAGGAAAGAAAAACAAGATGAGCCAAATGCCCAAAGACGGATATAGAATACAAATAATGAACAAAAAATAACTAACTCAATTAAATGAAATGAAACGAACGAACTAAAATGAAACGAACAAAACTAACACAACGAAATAATAGGCTGAATCAAATGGCTGGGTGTTATTTCATACCGAGCTCAGAACAAAATAGAATATACCTTGCCACACACAAAAGTCAAATAATGTCACATGTAAATCACATAATGCCCACAAAAAGTCACACATTGGACCGCGAATCCAATGCATATAAAATCGGAAGGCGTGTTTGGCACAAACATCACCAATCCGCATAATGTGAGCGGAAGCGAAACTAGGAGGTCGACCCATACGCCTCCCACAACAAAACCAAATGGCCAACTCCCATCGGAGCACAAAGCGGAGACGCAGTGGATCGATCACACCGCCACGGAAGGTGTCATGCCTCGGTGCCAAGAGGACATGCCTGTGGTACCCCCACAGGTGGTTATAGCTCAGGTATACCCTTGGTATTCTAACAAAAATATAATGTCACAACACATGCGACAAAATATCAACACAAAGGGTTCTAACGTGTACATGTTAAATCGAATGAATCATCAACACACGTCTCTAAAATAATAACATGTACATCACTATGAATATCAAAATAAAATTTAGACATGATGCCCTAGTCTAAAGAATACACATATGAATTCTAATGCAACGTCAAAATAAATTTATCACAATAAATTGACAAGGGACAATTATGAGAGACAATACTAAATTTTGAAACGAATAACGAAACGAACGAATCAAAAACAAAAGAGTTTCGCTGAAAGAGTACGGAATCCGTACCTGGATTAAGCAATGTAATACCCAAAGTATATTCCAAAAACTCGTTTAGACTCTCTCCGTTAAATCTAAATAATTTAATAAGCTTTTATTACAATCCAATCATTAATAACATAATACTATTAAATTATTTATTAAAACTTTTATAACTATGACGGCAAAATTAATTAATTCAAATTAATAAACATAACTTGAATTGATTTACTAATTCCATAAACAAACTTCATGGCCAAATGTTTTTTTTTTTTAAAAAAATATGCCAAAAGATTATTAAAATATATATATATATATATATAAAATAATATATAATGAAATCTCCACCCGCAGCAATGCTGCAGACAATTCAACATGCACAATACTTATAACATAATATATTTATGATTCCTATTATTAGACAGCAACTATTCACAGCATGATACGATTTTTTTTTTTTTTTTAGCAGCAGCTTTGGTATATTTATATATATATAATATATATGTATACAGCTCATGTTCTAAATCAATTACAATTTAGAAATCTGTACCTACTTCTTTTGTTTCTTCCGTTGGTTATTGCTATGATCTGACAATCACTTTCTTTCTCCTTCTCTTTTTGCGCGCGGCTGCTCTCTCTCTTTTCTTTCAAGGACTTTGTATCAGATGTATGGAAATTAGGTTTTAGTTGTTTATTAATTAATTTAAAATACACAAATTTAAATTTAACCCAATTAATATATGGCCCAAACTAATGCAACCCTCTACTTATTAAAGCCCACATAAATTAATTAACTAATTTGACCCAAAATAAATGACAAGGTCCAATTAGTATGTTTTAAAATAAAATAAATTTTTATTATTTAATATTTATTTATTTATTATATTTTTTTTTTCGGGTATTACAAGCAATATACTGTATAGCTATTTTAGAAAGAAATTAAGGAACTTATATTGTATTGATAGCATATGTAATTATCATATATTTACAATGATAAAATATTTAATTGATTAAATTGCATCGGTTAATGTAGTTCAATCTACTTGACTATATATCTCCTAAATTATCTAGGTAATATGTTTCTATTGATTGGTATAAAACAATAACTTTAGAGGTAATTCTTATATAAATTATTCTTTAATTCTAACACTTATCAATGTCTAGCCTTTAGACAAAGTCAACAAAATCTAAAACTTAGAATATGTATAAAAATGTTATTCTTAGACCATGTTTGCAAGTTTTTTTTCTTCTAGGGGAAAGAAAATGAAGGAAAAATAATTAAAATTTCTCTAAATTTTATGTTTGTGGTTTTTTTTTTAAAAAAAAAAAAAGAAGGAAAAGAGTTTAGAGATAAAGTTGATTTTATTTTTAACTCAAAACTTTTTTTTCCCAAAAGTAGAACTTAGAGGATGAGAAAGAATAAGAAAAATATATATTTTATATTGTCTAAAATAACATTTTAAAATAAATAATATGACAATTTTGCCATTAACTACTATAAGTCCCAATTAACAAACTTATTTCAACTAAATTAATTCCGGTCACTTCCCAACGTGGTTTTATTCCATTGACTTCCTAGTGAACTGCAAACTTTCCAGCTATATTTTTTTCCGGGTTCAAACGTAGAAATAATTCTCATCTTTTCTTGTTACTTTTAATCTTAAAAAGCTTCTGACATAATAGCTCCTACATTATGGGTACTGTTGGAACTAAACTTAAACGAAATAGTAAAAGAAAATAAATTGAATTGAATTTAAAAATATTTTGAGAAGCTTTATAATTAACCTTTTATTACACTAGGTAAGATACTCTATATATATACATCTTTATTTATTTCATTTCCTTTTGTAGAAAATATAGAAAATTATATATTTTATAAAGATATAAAAGACATTTATATAGGCATGAAAAAACTTGAAAGTTGACTAAATTTTTAGGCTAATTAAGTAATACCTAATAGTAGTATTAATTATTTATTTCATTATATATATATATATATATG
Source organism: Panax quinquefolius (assembly GCA_020205615.1). Taxonomy (NCBI): domain Eukaryota; kingdom Viridiplantae; phylum Streptophyta; class Magnoliopsida; order Apiales; family Araliaceae; genus Panax; species Panax quinquefolius. Next base: position 16,475,916 of record CM035162.1, on the reverse strand, counting down.
TGTGTGTGTGTGTGTGTGTGTGCAAAAATGATAAAAAAGACTTAACAAAATAAATTAAATAGAATCAATAGATAGACGTTATTAAATCATTTCTTATATTTATATATGTAAATGTAATATTGTAATAGTATAGTTTAAAAATAAGAATCATTTTCCTTCTCTACTTCTAAACTCACAAACAACGTAAAATTAATTAAAATTTCATCACTTCCCTTCCTTAATTTTTAAAACTCACAAACACAAAGGGAAAACTATAATCCATCCTCCTCCCTTTCCCTTCTGTACTTTCCCATTCCATTCCATTCCATTCCATTCCATCCTTTTAAAGGTGTAAATGAACCGAGTTGAGCCAATTTTTGATCAGATTTGGTTCACAAAATTTTATCGAGTATGAAATAAGGTTTGATCGAGGCTCATTTAGCTACCGAGTCGAGCACAATCTAGAATCTGAGTCCGGGAAATTTAAAATTTTTGAACGAATATGATCCGATTATAAATAGAAAATCATAATTTAAGAAGGTTCGAGTATTTTATCAAACTTTAAAATTTACTCATATTTGAATCATTTATATTTCGAATCGAGCTCGAATTGAATTTTTAGTCGAGCAAATACGAATGAGTCTGAACTGCTTTCTCATTTTACAGCCTTACATCCCTCCACTTCAAACTCACAAATGCATCCTTAAAGTTCAATATATTCTTAGTGTTTATTTAATATTGGAAATTCGATCCAAATATCTAAATGCAGATAAGGAAAAAAAATAGTTATAAATATAGAGATTAACAAAGAAATAGAATAATATATCCCAAAAGAAAACAAAGGTAATGGTGTGAAACCATATCTTCTAATGAGTTGGGCTTCTGTGGGTGGCCAGTCTTTATCTTAAATATTTTTAAAATAATATGATATTAAATAAGATAAAATATATAGTCAATCACGAGAGATCTCTCAATTAATGTATTGATGACACATTATTGAAATATTTTTTTAGATAAAAATTTTAAAATCTCTAGCAATACCCATTTTACAAAAGTGTCAGATCTTTTAAATTCAAATTTCATAGTTTGTAATATTTAAGCTCGTATTGCCTATAAAATTTAGTAGATTATATTAATTTAAATTTTACTAGTAAGTGAACCGATGCAATTCTGTGACATCCCAAATTCGGGATACCCGATCCTCGAGTTTGGTGTTCACGATTCACACTATAATATAATTTAACTACCTATTTATATATAAATAGGAATACATAAATCATTAACATAAGTTGTTAATACATAAATCACAGGTTTTCTAACCTTAAAATTACAATCATACCCCTTAGATATACAAAAAGGGTTTACAAACATAACATAATAATAAGTTTATTATAACTACTCCAGCATTTTGCCTTTGTTCTTCACAGCACCTTCTCCAACTTCGTCCCTAGCTGAAAAGTTTTATTTAGCAAAGGTGAGCAACAAATTTGCCCCGTAAGTTAAGATATACAATGAATGTATAAGTATCAGAATAATAAACTATCTATTTTGATAGAATGACACCAAAGTTCGGGGAACTTTGAATTAGCTGAACAATGCGTTAATCAATAACAAGGCTTCTCCCTTTCTATGCAACACAATAATTTGATAATGAAAGAGTACAACGCTTTCAAAGTTCTACGATATTCAAATGAATAAACAAGAATCAATTCTACGTAATAACAAAGTGGAATATTTTCCGAGTTATCTTTGAGTGATCTCACCAGATCTTTGAACTTATTTTTTCTGGGTGTCAATCAAAGATTTACTTTGATACATACCGAGAGTATCGATAACCATAAAGATTAAATCATACCCCTCTGCAAGTACTTAGAGCCGGCCAACTCCTTGTACCCTATATTATGCATAATACTTAACAGTGCGCAATGGTCGAATATACGACCCAAAATGTTCCCTTTATATAAAAGGTTGTTCTTCTCAGTCTCAGAATCAAGATTTTGATTTAACAACGAAATACTGTGATTTCAAATTCTATTTACTTATCGATCTAGCCAAAATAATTGGCATCGATCTACCAATAACAATTGAATTCTTTTCTTGAATTTATCAAGTTCTAACAAATGTTCGTCTAGCCAGAATAATTAGCTAAGACATTTCTTAACATAATTTGACAATAAACGAGAATTATCTCAGATCGCCAATTCTATCTTCTACGAATATGAATATCCAACAACAATTATTCTACAAATGTATTTTCTCCGAATAAGTAATTTAATTTGAATTATTAATCATGCACTAACTGCGAATAATCAACAATAAATTCTCTGGACATGGTATAATTAGCAATAATTAACCATTATAATAATTGAATGAATATAACTCAAGGTTGAGTTAGAAAACTTGCCTTCGCAAGCGTTGATTACATTACATAATATAATTAATCTGCGTTCAGTAAGACCTATATTCAACAATGATATGGGTCTCACAATTAGATAATCATTTATAACACGTAACCTTTGTATTCTACGGTCAAACTTCTCTTGTACACATACCACATTAGCCACATTAGTGTTTATAACCTATATAAACACTTAACAAATCTAACTAGTTCTATGCGGTTGGACTTCTATTCCATTCTCTGTTCGGTCACCCTATTCGACAATTAACACATTGATTGTCAATTAAACTTGGTCTCTAAGCTTCAATATTATTTTAGATAAGTCAAATATCGTTTATAATATTTTCCTAAGCTTTTAATAATTTATAAACACTTATTATAATTTATAATAATTTTTAAACACTTAAATCATTTTAAATGATTTAATTATCAAATAATTTTATCATTATTAATATTTAATAATATAAAAATATTAATAACATACTTGTCAAAATATTAAAGATATTATTAATAACTTAAAATATTTTTAAATCATTAATATTCTACTTAAATGATTTTTAAAATAATTAAAATTATTTTTAAATCATCACCATTAATATTTAAATATTAATAAAATTATTATCCAAATATTAAAAGTCTTTAATTATAACTTAAAATACTTTTAAATCATTTTTCTCATTTTAAATTAATAAAATCATTTTTAATTCATTTATTTAATATCATAATTAAATAAATCTAATATCATTAATATTAATTTATTAATGAGAATTCTCCAAAAATATTGAAAATTATATTTTATAAATCAAAATATTTTCTAACACTTTATTCTTATTTAAAAATGATTTTTCATAATATTAAATTATTTTTCGTCTAATTTATTTAATACACTAATTAAATAAATTATATACTTTTAATATTTAAATAATTATAAATATTAAATAAAAATATTTCAATTGGTCGAAATTATTTTTCATAATTTAAAATAATTTTAAAACCATTTTGGTAGTTTTAGAATTTATTTCTATTTTTAAATAATTAGGAAAATCGGAAATTCAAAAATTAAATAAACCGTCGCTAAAGCCCTTTAAGCGACACTTATTTAATAAGCCTTTAGGTGTTCTTGGTGCTCAAGAACACCATGTCGAACAAATGATCAGCTTGCGTTTGACCGTGTGTAATTTTTTGCTTATCGTATTTTCACAAATCTAACACTTAGATCTTCAGAGTTCACATGTAGGACTACGATTAACACCAACAAGTTGGTTCATAAAACACAACAACAAGGAGATCGGATCTACCAAAGTAGTTGTCGAGTCTGCCGGGTGGGTTTTACGGGTAACCCAAAACCCCAGCAATCACAACCCCGCCATATCGAGGCTCCATTTTTATAGTGTTTTGGTCATGTTTCATGTGATTTCTTTGTTCATACATGTAGTTCTCGTGTCGAGGAACAACTAGATAACAATAGATAAGTCCAACAACAATGATTCATACTTTACGGCTCACCAAAGCTTGTCAGAAAGTTCGTTCATACCGTTTCTTGGTTTTCCAGAAACTTAAAACGTGAACGTGAGGCCTAGTTTGACCACTTACTACACTTAATATGTAACAACCCCAAAATAGGTTCATTCCATCCAACCCATTTCGAGTCGCCAAATATATGGTACGAAAAACAACTACAACTTTATTACAACAATTGTCGTGCAAAAATACAACAACACATATCTTTGTGAGTTTGGATACAAATATATACCAACCTAGAAGACGTCACAATGACACCTACATAAAAGTATAGTCAAAAAACCATTTTAGAAATTAGAATCTTTGGGAAGTGCTCAAGAAACCTTCATACATGGGAGGCCATGCTTTTAGGTTATGGTAGATATCATATGGCCACGTAATTATCCTTCGTCAATTCTAATAAATCCCCAAAAGAAAACGAGAAGATTACTATCATATTCTTCCCAATGGTGAGCCTTCTCTTGACATATCATTATCTCCACTTGTCTCTAATTGGGTATTATACTCCAAACAAACACCAAGATTATATAGGTAGTGCTTGTAAATATACACTGGCAAGTGGATGAAGCACAACCATGTCTTATGATAACACGAGGTTCAGATGTCATTAGACATCTTGTATGATAGTGACAAAACACCCTTCCAAGTTAAATTCACCTCACCCTCAACATCTATAGACCACCAATCTATTCCTCGCTATCCCCGCTCGATTCGACTACACTTTTATTACACGAAAGGAATTGTGAAACAAAAAGGGTGAAGACAACTAGTTTCGATAAAGAATATTATGACTAAAGATAAATAAATTATCAATAGTCTTCATCGATGAATAAATCGTAGATTTAAAACATATGGTAGATGATAAAACTTTTCAACCATAGTCATAAATGAATGAGCGATCCATTAGAAGAGTCGAATAGACTATAAAGTCTATTGTCTTCTCCATGTTAAAATCCACCAACAATGTTTTATCCTCGTAACATCAATCAACAATTCACGCCCACAATCACGTGTATAAGTCATAATCATAATTGTAGTTCTAAATTCCTTTCCTCATCCAAGACAAAGATAATTTTCATCACTTGTCTTTACTCGAAACATCAAAGATCATGGTTATACCAAATCACGCCTCATTCATAATCATACTAATAAATTCATCTTTTACCACGGCCAAAGATATTCATCAACATTCATCTTTACACTACAAAAGCAAAGATATTCAACAACGGGTCATCTTTGCATTACAAGCCAAAGATATTCATCAATAATTCATCTTTGACTACAAAGCTAAAGATATTCAACAAAGGTCATCTTTGCATTCTGAGCCAAAGATATTCATTAATAATTCATCTTTGCACTACAAAGCAAAGATATTCAACAACAGGTCATCTTTGCATTACAAGCCAAAGATATTCATTAATAATTCATCTTGCACCGCTAAAGCTAAAGATATTCAACAACAATGAGCCATCTTTGCATTTCGAGCAAAAGATATTCATCAATAATTCATCTTTGCACTCACTGGGCCAAAGATATTCAACAACAGTCATCTTTGCATTACGAGCAAAAGATATTCATCAATAATTCATCTTTGCGCTCATGGCTAAAGATATTCATCGATTGGTCATGTTCATTTAAACACTGCTCATCTTCGCATCATTCATCTTTGCATTGATTTTATCCACGTCAAAAAAATACCTCAAAATAATCATAGTGGTGTAAAATTCAAGAATGATCAAAACATGGATACAATCAAAGCTAGTATCCAAAATAGATATTTTAGACGAAAAAGAAAAATTTTCATTTTTTAGAATTGAATAGTCTTAGTAATCGTGAATAGTCAAGTATACGTGAATAAGTCTTAGATACGTGAATAGTAACTCAGACACCAAAAGATAGAAATTTCACAAAAAACATCTTCACGCTTCATGAATAGTACTCGTGAATAGTAACTTCGTGAATAGTAACTCATGAATAGTAACTTCGTGAATAGTAACTCATGAATAGTAACCCCAGCATGAAAAAGTTCCAAATTTGATAAAAAGTTCCAACCGATATTTGATAATGATATTGAAGAAATAATATCATCGAGAAGAAAATAACATCCCTTACCTCGAAGGCAAGACTTCTAGTTGAAACACGGATATAGTCTTTGAAGGGAACTTGCACCATCTAACAATACTCAAAGTATACTCAAAATACTCACAAGAATACATTTCGATAATATAGAGAGAAAGAGAGAAAACTTGTTTCGGTGTGATTTTCAATTCTTCAAATTTCTATTTATAGGAAAATGTTAAGACGTCAAAGTTTGCAACCTGATGGCTTTACTCGCTACTATTCCACCCACCAAAAATCAGCCATCTTCCCCAACAACCAAGAGTGGGGCCCACTCAATTCTAGAATTTTCCACCAAAACCTAATTTCCGAATCGTTACCTCTTAAAATTCATAACAAATCATACGTTCATTTTAACGGTTCAAAATTTGTGGACATATACTCAACTTATATATGTATAACATATCCAAAATTACAACGATCCAACGGTTGGATCAAAATTTATAACTCACATAATATAAATGAAGAACAACGATTTTTGGACTATTAGTCCTTGGACGATTTCATTCAAAATTTCACCACGAAATATCTACAAAGAATTTTTGGGTGATTCAAATTTTCTGATTAGCTTACTTCTAGGGCTTTCTTTTGATATATGGCTCATCTCTTAACTCATTATACATAAAGAGTTATGGATTTTACAAAATCAAGTAATAAACTAATTTTCCGAAAATCCCATACTTTGTTCTCCATTTTAAAAAATCGATAAAACACCTCATCATTAATTCCTTCACTTATAACCACATAAATAAATCCATCATTTATATCCACATCAAATAAATATTTTCTTATCATATGAATCAATAATTAATTATTCACAAATAATATTACGTAATCACATTTATGACAACCAAAGTTCCGGAAAGAGGGCTTTCTAATAAGAATTTCTCCATCTGGCGCCGCAATTAGGTGACCAAACCTCTCCATGTGAACTTTCTAGACATTGCCACTAATGCTATCTAATAATATTATTCAAATAATATGAATTATTGATCGATAATGGGAAAATCGTGCGTTGATAATTATTGAACAACAATAATATAAAATATCAACACAAGAATTATTGAATCAATAAAATAAAATATTGAGCAATAATCATCTTGTAACAATTATTGAGTAGTGCCTTCTCGTAAGAATCAATAATGGAAAAATATCGCATGCAATCTGGTGTCTTGCTAACAACGCCAGACATTTCGTATTACTTTACAACCTGTAAGATTCCAACAAGCAGTTAATCAGAACGATTACGCTCGTTATTTATAAAAACTCAAATTTGTCGTTTTCTCCATCCGACATTATACATTATGGGGCCCACAATATTTGCAAGGTCGTCACGAATATTCTCTCGAACGGAAAGAATATTCCACGACCAAACGAATATTCCCCAACAACAATAAGTATTTTATAGCCACTTGCTTATTTTGAAAAAATTCATATATCACCCTTAACTTTAACCTTTTATCAATTTAACCATTTACTGAATAGAAAAATTGAATACTTTTATTTCATAAAATTCGGGGTCTTACATAATATATTGTATTTTTGTAAGATCTAAAACTGTGGATCTAGATTCCAACTAACAAGCTCCAAATTAGTTACAACAACAACATCATAACACGAACATACTGACAGATATGGAAGCTTGAAATCATTGTCAGACGTTGATCTTCACTTTCTAGGTTACCCAGAAAGTTCATGGTCAACGCCGGTCAACTCACTTTGACCATGAATATCATGCAATCTGGAAATGGAATGGCTGCGATTCAACTTCTAGATTACAGTCCTCATGTCAGTCTACCGATCCAAAACATCAAACAAGAAAAATCATAAACATACACGGATCTGTGGTTCTTGACATTTGCTTGTTAGACCACAAATCGTGTTCTTGACAGTTTTGGAAAAACACCAAATTAAGGCACTTTGATGCTATGGATATATGTTTGATCATCATAGATCAACATAAAACATCCTCTAGCAAAGATCTAAACACAAAAACACAAAATTTTTCTTAGCATACAAGATCAAATGTCAAATTAGGGTTATACCTTCTTTCTTGAATATGCTTGATCTTAGATCTCCTATATGTTATGAGATGATCTAGGAACTGAAATTGGGACTGAATTTCTTGATGAATTCGGAGGGTTAGAGAGAACAAGAGTGAGTTGAGTGTTTGAGTGAAAATAACCAACTTTTGATGACTTTCTCTCTCTAAATCTCTTCTATAATCACTTGGATGCAATGAATGATCTGCTAGCTGTCCATTAGAGGTTGATTTGCTGGTAAGTTAAGTCACCTTGGTCAAAATAGTTGGTGAACAACTAAAGTTTTAGCCAATTTTACAAGTTAGCTCATTTAAAATGTAAAAAGGGTATTTTAGTAACTTGCAAAATGAATTTAATGGCAATCTTGACAAATGCACAAACCCTTAGGGTTTAGGGTTTGGTTTAGGGTTTAGTGTAAGACCCCGAAATTTTTAAATAAAAAGGAATTTCCTTTATTTATTATTTTGAAATAGTAAGGGTTGATTTGATTAATGTGGATAGTTAAGGGTTAAATACGCAAATATTTCAAAATAAGCAAGTGGTTATAAAATATTCATTATTGTCGGGGAATATTCGGTTTGGTCGTGGAATATTAAATCTTTGTCGGGGAATATTTCATACGAGTATGATGACCATATGTGGGCCCCATAACTGAAAGCGATTGGATGAAGAAAACGACAAATATAAGTTGTTTTTAAATAACTGGCGTAGTTATTCTTTATTATCATTGTTGGAATACCGGTGGTTAAAACACACTAATACGCGTTGTTGAAAGCGGTTGTATTTTGCAGTATTGCACCAATTATTTATTCTTACGTAAGAAGGCCTTTACTCAATAATGGTTACAATAATAATTTATTCAAATTATTTTATTTTATTGATTCAATAATTCTTTGCGTTGATATTTTATATTCTTTCATTATTTCAATAATTGTCATTACACGATATTTTCATTATCGAAGCAATAATTCATATTATCTCGAATAATATTATTAGATAACATTATTGGCAATGTCTAGAAAGTTACATCTAAGGAGAGGTTTGGTCACCTAATTGCGGCCAAGAAGAAGAAATTCTTATTGGAAAGCCCTCTTTCCAGGAACCGCCTGGTTGTCAATATTGTGATTCGTAATATTATTTGTGAATAATTAATTATTGATTTATATGATGAGGAAAATATTGATTTTATGTGGATATAGATGGAGAAAATTTTAAAATGACAATTGTTGAAAATTAATATTTTATCTTTTTACGATAAAATAATTCATTTAAATATATTATTTTAATAATATATTAACGGTGATATTTTACAATGAATGTGGGATATATGAGTATACGAGGAGGAAGAGTATTTTTGTTGCAATAAATGTTTAAAACATGTTAAACATGTTGGTGGACCCCATTTATATTTGAAATTTGATTATAGCTTTGTAAAATCGTCCGTTTGTGGATTTGATTCGATTTTACATTTTGGAATTTGGAAAACTTTCTTACGGAAAGTTGTAGAGAATTGAATTTCCTATAAAAACACGCGAGATTGAATTTTTCTGATGAAAGGGCTATTTATTATGAATTATTGAAGTTCGAAGTTCGAAATAATTAATTTTGGAAGTTTTAATTGTTTTATTTAAGAAAAACGTTTTTGCAATCCCACATGTGATACAAATGTGCTGAATTCAGTTGGTCTAAGGTGGGCTTGAATTTGTTTAATTATATTATTATTTTATTAAATTTTCGCTTTGGTGTTCTAAAGATTTTCCTATAAATAGGTGCTTGGGTTAGAATTGAAAAACACACCGTAAAAGTTTTTTCTCTCTATATTATCGAGCGTATTCTTGTGAGTATTTTGAGTATACTTTGAGTATTGCTAGGCGGTGCAAGTTCCTTCAAAGACTATACCGGTAGATTCTAGCTAAGTAACCGATCTTTCGAGGTAAGGGATGTTATTTTCTTCTCAAATGATATTATTTCTTCAATATCATTATCTTTGAAATGTTGATCTGAAGTTTTATCAAATTTGGAACTTTTTCATGTCGGGGTTACTATTCATGGGTTACTATTCATGAGTTACTATTCACGAGATTCTTATTCATGAGTTCTTATTCACGAGTTCTTATTGACGCAGTCTTATTATTCACGAAGCGTGAAGATGTTTTTTGTGGAATTTCTATCTTTTGGTGTTTGAGTTACTATTCACGATATCTACATTATTCACGATACGATGACTATTCACGTGATATGATACTTATTCATAGAAAAATAAAATTTCTTCTTTTCGTCTCAAAACATCTATTACGGATACTAACTCGATTGTATCCATGTTTTGATCATTCTTGAATTTTACACCACTATGATTATTTTTGAGGTATTTTGGGCGTGGATAAAACCAAGTACTAATCCTTAATCCTTAATCTTTGTCATTTTGTTTCTTTGGATTCGTTTAAAAAAAAAAAATATTTTTCATCATCCTCAGTCTTAAATGATGATATTATGGAATATCTTTGGCCTGTAGTGCAAAGATGAATGATTTCTTAAGAATATCTTTGGCATGTAGTGCAAAGATGAATGATTTCTGAAGAATATCTTTGGCCCGTAGTGCAAAGATGAACAGGTGTTTAAATGAACATGACCAACTGATGAATATCTTTGGCCTGTAGTGCAAAGATGAATATTTGATTCGGATGTATATTGATTGATGTTCTGAGGATAAAAGATAGCGATGAACTTTTAAATTCATACATGAAGATAATAGTTTCATATTCTCTACTTAACTCTTCTAATGAATTATTATTTCATTATGAATATTGATTAAAATTTGTTGTCTATTGTATTCTATTATATTTTTTCCTGTTGAAGACTAACGATAATTTTTTGTATATTATCTTAGTCATAATATTCTTTTTCTTGAGCTAGTTGAGCTCACCCTTTTCCTTTTTGTTCCATTTTTCTCGGGAGGCGAGAATATAGCGAGTACTAGTGGGGTATGGAATGAAGGTTTTAGAAAGGATTGTTTAGTAGTCCTCACCATTTTGTAAAATAATGTATCAATAAATGTGATGAGGATTTATTTGAGTATAGATATTGTCTGAAGATAATATTTGTATTCAAACTCACAGTTTTACTGTTGTAATAATAAAGTTGTAGTTGTTTCTGTACCATGTATTGACAACTCAGAATAGGTGATGTATACCTATTTTGGGGGCGTCACATTTAGGGTTTAGACCCTTTAGGGTTTAGGGTTTAAACCCTTTAGGTTTGCAATTTAATTTCTAAAATTTTCAAAATTCGATTTTCAAAATAGAAAATTAATATTCCAAAAACTATAATTAGGATTCAATAATTATAATAATATTTCCTAATCATAAAATTAAATCTTGCAAATTAGGATTAATATTCCTAATTAAAATTGCTTAATTTAGCAATTAGGGTCAAAATGGTCATTTGGGTTTATAACCCATTTAATTAGGGTTTTAATTAGAAAATAAATTTTCTAAATTACAATTAGGGTTTGTAAAATAGAAATTAAAATAACTAAAATATAATTAGGGTTTTCTAATCATATTAAAGTTTAATAAACACCTTAGGCTTGTCAATTAGGATTAGGGTTTCCTAATTTAGGGTTTGGGATTTCCAAATATGAAATTAGGGTTTCTCGGCGTATAATTAGGGTTTCTAACGGTACGTTAGGGTTTCTAATTTTGAGATTAGGGTTTCTAATCTTTTATTAGGGTTTATAATTTTAAACCTTATCCGATCAATCATTGATCAAAATTTCTATACAGTACAAACACAAACTCATTAATATAATTATTTTAATTATATTTTCTATCGAATCCCTATCCGGACTTAGGGTTAGGGTTTTATTCTTTATAAAGCACAACTCTACTCTAATTTTATTAGTCAACACACAAATTGACCTTCTCGGGACTCGTATCACAGATACTTGTCACAAAATTGATTATTAATATTAATATTAATAAATAAAAAAATTTATTCGCAAATTTTTGATTATTCGAAATCTCGGGTTATCACACATTCTTATTTTAATATTAGTATATAAATATTATCATTTTAAATTTTGTAATATAAATAGAAACATATAATTATTATCTGCCGTCCTGCTTGCTTTTTGTTTTATAGTAGTGTAGAAATTTGTCAAATAAAATGATAATTTACATTATTCAATACTCCATAATTTTGTCAAATAAATAGATAATTTAGGATTATAAGCCATTCCATTACACTTATATTTCAATTTCATCCAATACACATTTAACGGCACAAAATATTTCTTTTAGCGTCACTTTTTACAATACAATTGTTTACGATGGATTTAATTGTGTCGCTAATTTTTTGTGATGAATTTTATTTTGTTACCAATCAATACCTTATATATAAAGGCATCAAGACCGGTCCTTTTAATTTTAGAATTGGGTGAGTCAACTCACTTAATTTAATTGAAAATAAGGTACCTTTCAATTTGAAATCCAGCCCGAGTTAACTCAATTAATTTGAAAACCAGGTGAACAAAGTCGATTAAAATTTAAATCGATCGAATGGAATTCGTCTGATATCTTCTTTTCCCTCTTCTATTACTCTTCTCTCTTCTCTCTTCATCTCTTTATCTTCTTCGTCGTTTACAAACCCGAGTGTCTTTCCTCGCAACTACATTTTTTCCCTGTACTCGGGTTGGATTTGTAGCCCTTTCCCGAATAAAGAAACCAATCGACAATATATCGTCATCAACAACAAAGCCCCTAATTCGATCAATCATGAAGCCCTAGATTGATCATCTTCCAAATTTATATCCATCGATCCAAGGAGGAGTGTTATTCAATCGCCTGTATATAAGCTTTGTTCTCCCAATTTATTTGTTATTATTTGTAAGGCCCCGAATTTTATGAAATAAAAGTATTCAATTTTTCTTATAATTACTATTCAGTAAATGGTTAAATTGATAAAATTTAAAGTTAAGGGTGATATATATAATTTTTTCAAAATAAGCAAGTGGTTATAAAATACTCATTATTGTTTGGGAATATTAAATGCATTAAAATGACCATTTGTGGGTCCCATAACAGAATAATTGTCGGATGAAGAAAATGACAAAAGGGAGTTTTTATAAATAACATCGTAATTGTTACCGTTAACACTATTGGAATACCCGGTGGGTAAAGTAAAGTAATACGTTCTATTGTTGCAAAGAGAACACGATATTACACAAGATTTTTGAATTATTGATTCTTACGTGAAGAAGAACTACTAATAATTGTTACAAGAAATTATTGCTCAATATTATATTTTATTGATTCAATAATTGTTTGCGTTGATATTTTATATTCTTTGTTGTTTCAAGAATTGTCATTTACAGTATTTTCCATTATCGGAGCAATAATTCATATTATCGAATAATATTATTGAATAACATTATTGGCAATGTCTAGAAAGTTACATACAAGGGAGGTTTGGTCACCTAATCAATGCGCCAAGTAGTGAGAGATCCTTATCGAAAGCCCCTCTTTCCAGGAAGCCGCACGGATGTCAATATTGTGATTATGTAATATTATTTGTGAATAATTAATTATTGATTTTTATGATGAGGAAAATATTTATTTTATGTGGACATAGATGGAGAAAATTTTTAATGTGACAATTGTTGAAAATTAATATTTTGTCTTTTCTCGATAAAATAATTTATTTAAATATATTATTTTAATAATATATTATGAGTGATATTTTTATAATGAATATGGGATATATGAGTATATGAGGAGGAAGAGTATTTTTGTGGTAATAAATGTTTAACACATATTTTGTGTGTTGGTGGACACAATTATTGACCGAAATTTTATTATAGCTTGTAAAATCACCCGTTTGTGGATTCTGGTCAATTTTTGTTTGGAACTTGGAAAAACTTTCTTCTGTAAAGTTGTAGAGAATTGAATTTCCTATAAAAACTCGCGAGATTCGAATTTTCTGATAAAAGGGCTATTTATTATGAATTATTGAAGTTCTGAAGTTCCGAAATAATTGATTTTTGAAAGTTTTAATTATTTTATTTACAAAAACGTGTTTTCATTTTTTTCCCTCATTTAACATGTGATAGGGGCTGAGTTCAGATGGTAAAACATGCGTATGAAGTTTTGGAAAAAAATATAATAATATTTAATAAATTTTCTCGCTTTGGTGTTCTAAAGATTTTCTATATAAATAGGTGCTTAGGTTAGAATTGAAAATCACACCGTAAACTGAAGTTTTCTCTCTATATTATCGAGCGTATTCTTGTGAGTATTTTGAGTATACTTTGAGTGTTTCTATACGGTGCAAGTTCGCTCAAATGTTATTCTAATTAGAAATCGCTTTCTTTTGAGGTAAAGGATAGTAAAGGGATTTTTAAGGGTGATTATATTTTTCAGTTTTGTATTTTTTCGGACCTTCAAAAATTTTAGAAAAATTTGAAATGATAATTTGATGAGTTTTGTAGATTGTGTCCAAAAATGGCGATTTTTGGATGTATAGATTAAGAGTTATGGATTTTATGAGAAAATACTATTTTAAAAGTAACCGCTTATAACTCCTTGTGATTAACTTCAAAATTGATGAAATTTTTATTGGGAGTACATCTATATAATATCAATATACCGTGTAAATTTCAGAATTTTTGGATAAAAGTACAATTTATGATAAATGTTTAAATATTCGTTGGTTTTGGCCATGTGAAAAATAGTAAATGAATTTTAAAAATTCTGAGACAAATATATGTTCAATATGAGACTATGTTATGCTAAATCCCAGAAAAGAAATATTTTTGGAACTGATTTGGTATTTTTCATGAAAATGTTCTAGTTATGAGTAAATGAATTAAATATGTTATATGAAGTAAAAAAAAATTTGGAAAATATGATTTATTGGCTTGAGAATCATATATGAGGTATATGCAGATTTTTATGAGGGTTTTGTTTAATGATGATGAAATCTTATTAGTTTGACATTTTTAGATGATTAAATGCATTAATTATTAAAGTGTGAATAATTGGATTAAATTATTTATAAGTTTAAGAAATGATTAAAATATTATTATAATATTAATAATATTAGATTATGAGATTTCTAAGTGATTTATAACATTTGGATTAAGGTGTTATAAATATGGATATGAATTTTATTATGAAACTTTATCTTTTCGTGTCGAGGTTAATACGCATGTATACCAGTATTACGTATTTAATATTTGGTACTATTCACGACAAATTGGTTTCTTCTCGACCAAACCAAATTATCGTTGATTTATGAATCTTACTCTTGAAATTAAAACCATGTTTTGATTATATTGTTTTTATATAACATTCTTATAACCCTAATGATGATATTTCTCTTTGACTTGAGTAAAAAGATGAGTAGATTATTGGTATGATCGTGACTATAGGTTCTCTTTGGCCAGTAGTGCAAAAGTTGAATTATTGACTGGTATGATCATGACCATTGAATTTACAATTGAATATTTTTAGCTTAAGTGCAAAGGTGAATTGATCAACATGGTTATAATTATTGTTATATAACTTCTGAAATGATTATGTATTTCTTTGATATATGAATATCTTTGGCTCGTAGTGCAAAGATGACTTGTTGATGAATATCTTAGCCTGTAGTGCAAAGATGAATTATTGATGAATATCTTTAGCCCGTAGTGCAAAGATGACCTGTTGTTGAATATCTTTGACATGTAGTGCAAAGATGAACTGTTGATGAATATCTTTGGCCGTGGTGTAAAGATGAATTTATTAGTATGATTATGAACAGGAAATGTGATTTGGTATAACCATGATCTTTGATGTTTCAGGTAAAGACAGGTGATGGAATTATCTTCGTCCTAGATGAGAAGAGGAATTTAGAATCACAATTATGATTATGAGTTATTCATATGATTGTGGAAAGGAACCGTTGATTGAGGTTCTGAGGATAAAATATTGTTGGTGGACTTTTAACGTGGAGAAGACAATAGACTTTATAGTCTATTTGACTCTTTTAATGGATCGCTCGTTCTACCGCAACTATGGTTGAAAAGTTTTATCATCTACCATATGTTTCTAAATCTCGATTTATTACTAACGAAGGCTATTGATAATTTAATTATCTTTAGTCATGATATTCTTTATTGGGTTATTTGTGCTCACCCTTCGCTTAACAATTCCTTTCGTGTAATAAAAGTGTAGCGGGGTCGAGCGGGGATAAATGAGGAATAGAATGTTGGTCTATAGATGTTGAGGGTGAGGTGAATTTAACTTGGAAGGTGTTTTGCCACTATCATACAAGATGTCTAAATGACATACAACCTCGTGTCATCATAAGACATGGTTGTGCTCATCCACTCACTTTGAGTATATTTACAAGCACTACCTATATAATCTTGGTGTTTGTTTGGAGTATAATACCCAATTAGAGGCAGTGGAGATAATGATATGTCAAGAGAAGACTCACCATTGGGAAGAATATGATAGTAATCTTCTCGCTTTTTCTTTGGGGTCTATTGGGTCAACCAAGGATAATTTCGTGGCCATATGATATCTACCATAACCTAAAAGCATGGCCTCCCACGCATCGAAGGTTTTCTTGAGCACTTCCCAAAGATTCTAATTTCTAAAACAGTTTTTGACTATACCTTTATGTAAGGTGTCATTGTGACTTGCTACAGTTGGTATATATTTGTATCCAAACTCACAGCATATGTGTTGTTGTATTTTGCACGACAATTGTTATAATAAAGTTGTAGTTGTTTTCCGTACCATATATTTGGCGACTCAGAATGGGTTGGATGGAATGGACCTATTTTGGGGTCGTTACATTATTTTTGCTTATAGTAGTATTTATTATACATCTAGGATTTCGTTGATTCCATTTGGGTGTAATTTATTATGGACAAGAACAAATTAAGATGAGGCTTCATGGTAACCTTCATCGCCGCTCTTTATTTACAGCAGCTTCGTACCTTCAGTTCGTCTCTCTCATCTTCCTTTTCATGTCTCTCTCATCTCCATCTCCATCTCCATCTTCCTTGGCAATTATGAAGCCCTAGATTGATCATCCTCGAAACTTCTATCCATCAATCCAAGGAGGAATGTTATTCAATCACCTGTAAGATTTGTTCCCCCAATTTATTTGTTATTATATTTGCTTATAGTAGTATTTATTATACATCTAGGATTTCGTTGATTCCAGTTGGGTGTAATTTGTTATGGACTGAGAACAAATTAAGATGAGGCTTCATGGTAACCTTCATCGCCGCTTTTTATTCACAGCAGCTTCATCCCTTCAGTTTGTCTCTCTCATCTTCCTTTTCGTGTCTCTCTCATCTCCATTTCCATCTCCATCTGCCTTGGCAATTAATTCTTACATGTACAATGTACACTCTTCTCTTAGCTTTATTCGCATTGTGGTTACAATTTCATCTTGGTGCAATCCTCTTTTGAGGTAGATCTAATTCTGAAAGATGTATCAATTTGTGTTTTTAGGTTAATATTGGACACAAATTCGAGATTGAACGATTAATTTTGCACACTTCATATGTGTTGGATAAAATACGAATAATATAGGATTCAAATATAAAATAAAGAATGATAGAAATTTGACTTATGGATTATGTTGAGCAGAGGCGTGCAGTGCACTGTCCTTAAATAGAAATTTCGCCCCTCGGAGAACTTTTCTCGGTGCTAAGTCACTGACGAAATCCTACTCCAGGATTCAACGGCTCTTCACCCAACTAACCAGCACTTGAAATAGTTGAATGACCCATGAACAACTTCTAATTTTTCTTACTCAAACTCAAAAATTGTATCACATATATATAAATAAATATTTAATATATAATATATGTGTACAAATTAAGGAAGCTGAATATATATATAAACTATATGTGTGCTTCTAATATATATATATGAACACTGTTTGCTTTTTGAGAAAGTACCTCCATATAATCACCCTTTCCTATCCTTTTATAGAATAATAGAAATCAACATGCATGGCAACGGTATAATCACCCAACAGTCAAAATAAATAACAACGGTAATATAATTAAAATCTCTTCAATGGTAAATAAAATATTAATATCCCAATAATGCTATTAATATATAATAGCAGTTACAAATCTCCATAAATTAATATGTATTATAACTCTTAATTTACTCATTAAACTCTTTTAATGGTACATC
The DNA here is from genome assembly GCA_020205615.1 of Panax quinquefolius. Lineage (NCBI taxonomy): Eukaryota > Viridiplantae > Streptophyta > Magnoliopsida > Apiales > Araliaceae > Panax > Panax quinquefolius. The sequence goes on along the minus strand of CM035162.1, from coordinate 16,457,653 downwards.
ACCAAAATATATGAATATATTTATTTTTATTTAACTTTGTAATATATTATTTAACAAAAATACAGCAATCCCCCACATATTACAAAGTAAAAATAAAATAAATTGAGTAAGAAAATTAAGAATGCAGTGCGTTAACACTGGTGTCTTTTGGACTATGAACCAATGTATAGAGTGAATAGGACTTGATTCACAGGAATTTGGTGAAATGAAAATTTCTATGAACCTTATTCCTTATTATGAATCAATAATCATATTGCTCACACTACAAACTTTGATTAGAAGTTGTTCTACACGATTTGGCACATTTTGGCCTTGCGCCATACCTAGAATTCATGAGCGCTCTAGAAAACCTGTCTTGTTTTCATAAGAGGCGGCCCCACCTCTACACTCATATAGGTGTTTCCATCAAATGTGTTCTACAGTTAAACAAATCACCCAATAGGACTATGGAAAACATTAAGAGTATATAACTCAACCTCTAACACTGTAGAATTACACTATCTTACACCATAGGGATGAACTCAAATATTTATAAAATGGATAGTGTCTCAACTAATCAACCAATGACTTGTTGTTACCCATATGAACCAATTCCTGGGATTACCATTCATATAGGTTGGGTTACCATCACTGTTGATTTTTGTAATAGACAGTAGCCCCATCCCCCTCGATGTATTGCTCACTAGCCTCTTGCTTAGTGGCTTTGTCAGAGGATCCACAAGATTTTACTTTGACCTAACAAAATTAAGGGATATAATCCCATCACATAATAACTGTCTCACAATATTATGTCTTAGGCGTATATGCCTACTTTTGCCATTATAGCTCTTATTCTTAGCTCTGCCTATATATAGCAGCTTGGCAATCACAATGTAGAGACACAGATAGAACTGGTCTCGTCCACAAAGGAATATTTCCCAAAAGATTTCTGAGCCACTATGCTCGTAACCCGCCTTCTAAGGCAATAAACTCGCACTCCATAGAGAGGCGAGCTATACAAGTCATTTAGAAGACTTCAAGAAACTGTTTGTCCTCCTAAGGTAAATATGTAGCCACTTATGGATTTAATTTCATCTGAATCAGAGATCCAGTTGGCATCACTATAGCCCTCAAGAACTGCATGATTACAGGAGTAATACAATCCAATAGTACCTTGCAGATACTTGAGTATTCTACATAAAGCAGTCTAATGATCCTTATTAGGATTATGAATGTATCTGCTAAGTCTATTAACTGCATATTAGCAGTTTTAGAACCAATTTTCCTTTTTTAAGGCCAGGTAACAATACCTTAGTAAGACACCCCCACACTTAAGGTATTTCAAGTTAGGTAAATGATTTTCCCAAAGCTCATAAGGTGTTTTTCCAGTTTTCACCAACAGGTAACTATATATACACATTATACACACAAGTATTCAAACTTGACTACTCATGTGACAACCTCAAAATAGGTCCATTCCATCCAACCTATTCTGAGTCGCCAAATACATGGTACAGAAAATAACTACAATTTTATTACAACAATTGTCGTGCAAAATACAACAACACATATGCTGTGAGTTTGGATACAAATATATACCAACTGTGACTCTCATCCCAACCTTGGATAGCACGTCACAATGACACCTTACATAAAGGTATAGTCAAAAACTGTTTTAGAAATTAGAATCTTTGGGAAGTGCTCAAGGAAACCTTCGTACATGGGAGGCCATGATTCTAGGTTATGATAGATATCATATGGCCACGTAATTATCCTTGGTTCCAATAGACCCCAAAGAAAAATGAGAAGATTACTATCATATTCTTCCCAATGGTGAGTCTTCTCGACATATCATTATCTCCACTGTCTCTAATTGAGAATTATACTTCAAACAAACACCAAGATTATATAGGTAGTGCTCAGTAAATATACTCAAGAAGTAGATGAGCACAACCTTGTCTTATGATGACACGAGGTTGTATGTCATTAGACATCTTGTATGATAGTGGAAAAACACCTTCCAATGTTGGGTTCACCTCACCCTAGTTGATTCACCAAATATAACTACTAAATGATGACCAGATTCTATTCCCCTATTATTCCCCTCGATCCAAACTACACTCTTATTACGAAAGGAAATTGGAAGCAAAAGGGTGAGCACCATTAGCTCAGTAAAGAATATCATGACTAGAGATAATTAAATTATCAATAACATTCATCAATAATAAATCAGAGATTTAGAACATATGATAGATGATAAAACTTTTCAACCATAGTTGCAGCGGAACGAACAATCCATTAGAAGAGTCAAATAGACCATAAATTCTACTATATTCTCTACATTAAAAGTCCACCAACAGTGTTTGATCCCTGTAACATCACTCAACAGTTCCTTTCCACAATTATATGAATAACTCATAATCATAATTGTGATTCTAAATTCTTCTTCGCACCTAGGACGAAGATAATTTTCATCACATGTCTTTACCTGAAATATCAAAGATCATGGTTATACCAAATCACAGTTCATGTTTATAATCATACTAACAATTTCATCTTTGCACTACGAGCCAAAGATATTCATCAACATACCATCTTTGCACTACAGGCCAAAGATATTCAACAACAGGTCATCTTTGCACTACGGGCCAAAGATATTCATCAACAATTTATCTTTGCACTACAGGCCAAAGATATTCCTCAACAGTTCATATTTGCACTTACAGTAGTAATATATTCATCAACAGATTCATATTTTCAGACTATGCATCAAATATATTAATATCTCAAAGAAATATATAATAATTTGAATTTATATAAACAATAATTATAACTATGTTGATCATTTCACCTTTGCACTTAAGCTAAAGATATTCAATTATAAATTCAATGGTCATGATCATACCGACCAACAATTCAACTTTTGACCATGGCCAAAGAGAACCCATAGTCATGATCATAACAAAAATCTACCCATCTTTACACTCAAGTTAAAGAGAAATATCATCATTAAGGTTATAAAAATGTTATATATGATAATAAAAATAATATAATCAACATATAGATTTAATCTCAAGAGTAAGATTCATAAATCAACGATAATTTGGTCAGAAAAAGAAATCAATTTTGTCGTGAATAGTAACTCGTGAATAGTAACTCATGAATAGTAACTCATGAATAGTAACCCCGACACAAAAAGGTAGAAATTCCACAATAAAATCAATACCAATATTTCAGTATAATGATATTGAAATAACATTTCTTAAACTTATAAACAATTTATTTTAATTGTTTACACTTTACTAAATAATGCATTTAATCATCCTAAAATTTCAAACTCATAAGATTTCATCACCAATAACCAAAACCCTCATCAAAAATTTGCATATACCTCATATAGGATTCTCAAGCCATAAAATCCTATTTTTCAATTTTCTTACTTCACATAACATATTTAATTCATTTACTTATAACTAGTCTATTTTCATGAAAAATACCAAATCAGTTCCAAAAATATTTTTTTTCTGAGATTTAGCAGAATATAGTCCCATATTGAACATATATTTTTCTCAGAATTTTTAAAATTCATTTACTATATTTTATATGGCCAAAACCGCCGAATATTTAGACATTTATCACAAATTGTACTTTTATCTAAAAATTTTGAAATTCACAGAGTACACTGATATTATATAGATGTACACCCAATAAAAATTTCATCAATTTTGGAGTTAACTACAAGGAGTTATAAGCAGTTACGTTTAAAATAGTCTTTTCCTGTAAAATTCATAACTCTTAATCTATACATCCAAAAATCACCATTTTTGGACACAATCAATAAAACTCATCAAAATATCATTTCAAATTTTTCCAGAATTTTCTGAACGCCGAAAGAAGTACGAACTAAAAAATATAATAATCCTTAAAATCCCTTACCTCAAAAGAGCAGTATTTCTGACATGAATATCGGATATAACGCTGAACGAACTTGCGTCGTATAGAAACACTCAAGATATCTAAATACTAACAAAAATATGCTTGATAATATAGAGTGAGAAAACTTATGTTTCTGGTGTGATTTTCAAATCTAACATAAACACCTATTTATAGGAAAATGCTAGAACGTCATAAGAGACTAAAATAATAAAATATTATTATTTATAACCAATTCTTCTATGCATGCAATATTAGACCAAGACCAGGCACCACCTTGGAAAAATTTCCAGCAGCCCACATGTTGGTAACCAAAGTGGGTCCCACCCATAAATTTAATAAAAATCATTTTATTTTTCGAAACTTCAACAATTCATAGAAAATAGATCGTTTATCAGAAAAATACGAATTTTATGTCCATTCTGCCTGAAATCGAATTCTCTACAACTTTGTAGCTTTAAGTTTTTCCAAATTCCAAACCAAAAATATCTGAAATCCACAAATGGATGATTTTTAATACCTCCATACCGACAAAATACTGATAAAACACCTCAACATTAATTCTTTCATTTTTATCCACAAAAAAATAAATATATCCATCATTTATATCCACATAAAATAAATATTTTCTTATCATATAAATCAATATTTAATTATTCACAAATAATATTATGAGAATCACAATAATGACAACCCAAGGCAGGTTTCAAGAAAGAGGGCTTTCAGATAAGAATTTATCCTTCTCGACGCAATTAGGTGACCAAACCTCTCCTCGATGTAACTTTCTAGACATTGCCAATAATGCTATCTAATAATATTATTCAAATAATATGAATTATTGATCCGATAAAGAAGATATTGTCAGCAAATGACAATTATTGAAATAACAATAATATAAAATATCAACGTAGCAATTATTGAATCAATAAAATAAAATATTGAATAAAGAATTCTTGTAACAATTATTGAGTAGTGTCTCCTCACGTAAGGATCAATAATTAAAAATATCGTAAAACCGTACCATCTTCGCAAACACGTAGACATCGTATTTTAACCAACGGGTATTCCAACAAAATGTTAATGGTAACACTTACGCCAAGTTATTTATAAAAACTTAATTTTTGTTGTTTTCTTCATTCGACAGCTTATTCGTTATGGGGCCCAATAAATGGTCAGGTTGGTCGCATTTAATATTCCCACAACAAGAATATTCTATTTACCAAACGTAATATTTCCGACAACAACAAGAATATTCTATAACCACTTGCATATTTTGAAAAATTTATATATATCACCCTTAACTTTAACCTTTTATTAATTTATCCATTTACTGAATATTAATTATAAGAAAAATTGAATACTTTTATTTCATAAAATTCGGGGTCTTACAACTCATATTGGGAAATGAAAATTTGAACTTTGTTCTCAGTTTAGCCCACCAATAAAGAGTCGCTAAACGTAGATTAAAGAACATAAAGCCAAAAATCTCTAGCAGAAAATAGAGATTAGCATTGTCAAACATGTCACGATCTACTTTAAGGAATTTGACATTTCCCCTAACCAACCAACAAAGTTTTCTGCGAGACCCCAAGTGATCAGTTTCATCTTATGAAGACTAGCACAATGCTATAAATATGAACATCATTTAAAAAGGTTCACTGACCAAGAGAATGAGTCTCAAACCCACACTGCTTGAAAATGGAATGATTATAGTGCTAGTTACTAAACCAACCCTTAGACTTCGTAATAAAGGCCCACACATTCCTATCAAATTACATTATATTCCACGACTCATTAATTTTAAAATAGAAAAAATCTCATCACTACTCTAATTATGTCATGATCATGCCTAATTATGTCCATCAATGCACTACGGGTCAATGAAGAATTTTAAAAAAACATCATTTGTAACATTACGATCACGACATGATAATCGGCATACATAAAAAGTCTTTAAATCATCCATAATAATCATAATATAAACATGAGAATGATGACAATGATATAAGTTTGATACAAACAAGTTCAAGAATTAATTTATAGAACTAATAATGTCCAAATTCACATGATTTCTCAGAGAGTAACACTCAAGAATGCTCGAGAAGAATATTTCCATGAAAAAATGGGTATAAATATCGAGGATATTCCACTAATTTTATGGAGTATAGAAGCAAAACTTTAATTGAGTATAATAAAAATGGAATAAAAAAGAAATCACTTAATTATACAATACCGCATATGTAAAAGTTATTCCAACAAAATAATAAATAATGGATGTGTGTTTTAATACGGGATATTGTTATCTAGGAAAAATAAATAATGGAATGGGGTCCTCATAAGCAGGACATTTATTAATAAACAACTATTTCATGTCATGCGTCGCGTGAGGACGAGGCGTGACTAATGCTAATAATAAACAACGAAAAATGTAAGAATTTCGTTCAAGTATAGGTATCCTCCTACGCTGAGTTATTCAATGTAATAATAAAGAATGGAATAACAAAAGAAACCAATAAGAAAGAAGGAATACCTCTAACTAGCCAAAGAAGAAATATTATCTGACTAAGATAATGCATAATAAATTATAATTAGCCTAGTAGGCGAGAATATACTAAAGAAAATATAACAAACATCAAGCTTTAAACTCTAAAGAAAACGTAAGATTATGAAGAAGAATTTTCTCTCTATAGTTTTCTAGAATAAATTTACTGAATTTGTAAGACCCCCAAATTTTATTAATGAAAAGGAATTTTCTATTTATTATTTTGAAATAGTAAGGGTTGATTTGATTAATATGGATAGTTAGGGTTAAATACGCAAATATTTCAAAATAAGCAAGTGGTTATAAAATATTTATTGTTGTTGGGGAATATTCGTTGGTCGTGGAATATTCTTCATTGTGGGGAATATTCGCATTTACGACACAAGTATTTTGTGGGCCCCATAACTTAAAGCGATTGGATGAAGAAAACGACAAATATAAGTTGTTTTTAAAATAACTAGCAGTAGTTGTTATCGCGGAATATCTTGGTTAAAACACACTATTCGTTAAAAAACAAGAAGACACTCAGATTGCACCAATTATTGATTCTTACGTAAGAAGGCACTACTCAATAATGGTTACGAAGTAATTATTGTTCAAGATTTTATTTTATTGATTTAATAATCTTTGCGTTGATATTTTATATTGTTGTTGTTTCAATAATTGTCATTACGGTATTTTTCATTATCGAAGCAATAATTCATATTATCTGAATAATATTATTAGATAACATTATTGGCAATGTCTAGAAAGTTACATCTAAGGAGAGGTTTGATCACCTAATCAAGGCCAAGAAAGAAAAATTTTTATCAAAAGCCCCCTCTTTCCAGGAACCGCCTGGTTGTCAATATGTGATTCGTAATATTATTTGTGAATAATTAATTATTGATTTATATGATGAGGAAAATATTAATTTTATGTGGATATAGATGGAGAATTTTTTAAAATGACAATTGTTGAAAATTAATATTTTATCTTTTCTCGATAAAATAATTCATTTAAATATATTATTATTTTAAAAATATAATAATGGTGATATTTTTACAATGAATGTGGGATATATGAGTATATGAGGAGGAAGAGTATTTTTGTGCAATAAATGTTTTAACACATGTTAAACATGTTGGTGGACCACATTTATCGATCGAAATTTGATTATACACGTAAAATCGCTTGCTTATGAATTTCGGTCGATTTTTGTTTGGAATTTGGAAAAACTTTCTTCTGCAAAGTTGTAGAGAATTGAATTTCCTATAAAAAAAAATGCGAGATTTGAATTTTCTGATGAAAGGGCTATTTATTATGAATTATTGAAGTTCAAGTTCAAATAATTGATTTTGGAAGTTTAAATATTTTTGTTAAGAAAAACGTTTTGGTGATTTTTGAGTGTGACATCATTAACATGTGTGGTTAATAGCTTTTTGACCAAAAAGGTGGGCTAAGGAAAGTTTAGAAATAATAATAATATTATTATATTAAATTTTCTACTTTGGTGTTCTAAGCAATTTCTATAAATAGGTGCTTAGGTTAGAATTGAAAATCACACCGTAAACTAAAGTTTTCTCTATTTCTATCGATATTTTGTATTCTTGTGAGTATTTTGAGTATACTTTGAGTATTGCTATATTTGCAAGTTCAAGTCATAAGACTATATCGGTGTTTCAACTAAAAGATCGATCTTTCGAGGTAAGTGGATATTATTTTTTCAGAATGATATTATTTCTTCAATATCATTATCTTGAAATGTTGAAAAGTTTTTATCAAATTTGGAAGTTTTTATCAAATTTGGAACGAAAGTTTTATTCACGAGTTACTATTCATGAGTTACTATTCACGAGTTACTATTCACTTACATTATTCATGAAGTCGCGTGAAGATGTTTTTGTGGAATTTCTATCTTTTGGTTTGAGTTACTTATTCACGATAAAGACTATTCGATATCTGATTAAAATAAAAAAAAATTCTTTTTCGTCTAAAATATCTATTCGGATACTAACTTTGATTGTATCCATGTTTTGATCATTCTTGAATTTTACACCACTATGATTATTTTTGAGGTATTTTTGGGCGTGGATAAAACCAAGTACGAATCCTTAATCCTTAATCCTTGTCATTTTGTTTCAATTTGGATTCGTTTTTTAAAAATATTTTTCATCATCTTCACCTTAAATGATGATATTATGGAATATCTTTTTGGCCCAGTAGTGCAAAGATGAATGATTTTCAAGAATATCTTTGGTTTGTGAGTGCAAAGATGAACAGTGTTGAGATGAACAGATTAATGAGTAGTGCAAAGATGAACAGTGTTTAAATGAACATAACTAATCGATGAATATCTTCGCCCGAAGTGCAAAGATGAATATTTGATTCAGATATATATTGATTGATGTTGTTGTGGATAAAAGATAGATGATGAATTTTTAAATTCATACATTAGAAGATAGATTTCATTCTCTACTTAACTCTTACATGAATTATTATTTCACGCGAATATTGATTTAAAATTTGTTGTCATTGTATTCTATTAGATTTTTCCTCGTTGAAGACTAACGATAATTTGTTGTATATTATCTTAGTCATAATATTCTTTTTTTGGGCTAGTTGAGCTCACCCTTTTCCTTGTTGTTCCATTTTTCTTCTCGAGGAGGCGTAGAATATAATGAAGCAGCCTCTGGTATGGAATGAAGGTTTTAGAAAGATTGTTTAGTAATCCTCACCATTTTTATAAAATAATGTATCAATAAATGTGATGAGGATTTATTTGAGTATATAGTGATTATCTAGAAGATAATATTTGTATTCAAACTCACAGCTTTCTTGTTGTAATAATAAAGTTGTAGTTGTTTCGCATCATGTATATTGACAACTCAAAATGGGTGATGTATACCTATTTTGGGGCGCCACAGTTGGTATCGAGCTTAGGGATATGATCTCTGGCGGAGATGGGGAATAGAACTAGGAGGGGAGAGGCGAGTAAATCCTTCGCTTAAAGTGTGTCCTACCTAAGCTTATTTGTTAGTTAGTGGATTATATAGGGATATTATGTGATATATTGATTTCTTAATTAACCCTTATTTTATGATAGTATTTGAGAATGTCGAATCGAGAATATTAACAATGGAGTAAATGAGATCGTGGAGACGCATGTACTCACCAACGAGGAGAACGCGGCAACAGTCGGGCAATGTTCCTCCCGTGAACAACACCAATGAGCGAGATGATGAACGAGGGATGTTTAGAAGCTTTTTGCGGATTCATACAAAAAATCGCATTTGAGGAGACTCGTGTTCAAAATCTAGAGAAAATGATAAAGAATTCACGAGTGGTCACAAATGCAAGCGATTCAAAGAGTTGGGACCACCGAATTTGGGAAAGCGGATCCGATCAAAGGCGGAAACATGGGTCAAACAAATTACCAAGATATTCGATGTCTGGGATGCACGGAGGAACAGAAGTTCCATTCGCCACCTTTATGTTCCGCCAGGAAAGATGACATCGGTGGGGAATCAGTGAAGCGTACTCCATCCACCGCACTCTCAAGATGTCTTGGGAGACGTTTCAGAAACTATTTAATGACAAATACTTTCCGAAAGTATTCGCCATAGGAAGGAAGTGGAGTTTATTAGATTAGAGCAAAACAACACGGCGGTGTCTCAAAGACGAGGCAAAGTTTGCGAGTTATCCGGTTTGCACCTCATTTGGTGGAGAATGAGGAACGATGACGCGGATGTTTCGAGAGGTTTGAAACCCGGCATACGCCAATATCTCATTTCTCATAAATTTTTTCTCTATTCGGGATGTTCATAACAGGCTCAATTGTTAGAGCGAGATAACGAGTACGTTCAACCGAGGGACCATAACCGAGGATCATATAGAAGATAGCGATCATCGTAATAATGATAACCGGTGGAGAAAGAAGAATATGGACAAAAATGGTAACCACTCGGTGGTAATCAAGGCATGAAAAAATAGAAGAAGCGAGTCGGGAGGAGATTTTAAAAGAGGAGATTTAACAACGACTATGTGAAAGCGTGCTGCACAAGAGAAGAACTAGTTTTGGTGGAGGAGAACGACCACCGGTCGTATGTTACAAATGCGGAAAGAGGGACATATCAATTCAAACCGCCCACAACAGTTCAAGGTATGCTATAATTGTGGAAAGGAAGGACATATCTTTCGAGATTATGCGAGAGCGAAACCTAGTTTCGATGGGGACGGTGACTCAAAAGACTATCCTCGAAAAGTCAAAGTCAACGATTTCGGAAGAAGCGTTTGTCGTGATGGTCAAAATACGAGGAACCCGAACGAGGTTATCACGGGTAAGTTAATTATAAATTTCTTGTAAGTTTATACCTTACTGAGAATCGGTTCTACCCATTCATTTATCTCTTCGCTTGTGCTCAACGCTTAAACTTGACTACGGAGAAATTAGACATTGACCTATCGTGGAAACTCCGTTAGGAGAAACTTTCATCACATCCATCGCTTATAAATCTTGTTTGATTCAAGTTGGCACCATCACATTACCCGTTAACCTTATTTCTATAAAGATATTTGCTTTTTTTGATGTGATTGATAAGGTTAACTACTCATCATGCCAAAATTGATTATTTTCGTAAGGTTGTTAGTTTTCATATTCCTAAGCAACCCGTTATTCAATTCAAGCAATCAAACCATTAAAATCAATCATTTTCATATCTAATCATAAAGCTATTCGCTTATTGAAAAACGGATGTCAAATTTTCTTAGTCCATGTTATGGATTTGAATAAAGACACGTCAAATTTGAATAATATTCTGTTGTTATTGATTTTTCCGACGTATTTTTGAAGAATTTTGGCTTACTCCCAAAGCGATAGTTAAATTTTGTATCGACTTTGAACCCTAAGACAAAAGCTCATTTCTCAAAATCTCATATCGAATGGCTCCTATTGAACTTCAGAGTTAAAAAATTCAACTATAGGAATTGTTGGACATCGGTTTCTTTTCGTCCAGTACATCTCCTCGGGGTGCTCCTATTTTATTCGTAAAAGAAGAAAAGCGGAGTATGCGATTTTGTATCGACTATCTGGAATTGAACCATGTCACCATCAAGAATAGTATCTCTACACCAGTATTGATGACTTGTTTGACCGATTGCAAGGGGCACAATTCTTTTCAAAAATCGATCTTCGCTCGGATATCATCAATTTGAAGATTAGAGGCGAGGATATTCCAAAGACCGCCTTTTAGAACTCGATAGACGGGCATTATGAATTCTTAGTCATGTCTTTCGGATTGACTAATGCTCTTAGGCTTTCGTGGATATGATGAATCGAGTATTCAAGGAATATTTGGATCGCTTTTGTTGTTGTCTTTATTGATGACATCCTCATATATTCCAAAAGTCGTGAAGATCATGAGCACCATTTCAAGTTTGGTACTCCAAAGGCCCGTGAAAACAAACTATATGCCAAATTGAAGAAACGCGAGTTCGGCTCGAGGAAGTAGCATTTCTTGGGCACAGTGTCAAAACATGGAGTATCTGTTGATCCGTGAAGATTGAAGCAATACAAAGTTGGGAGTAGCAAAATCGGTGCCCAAAGACCAAGTAATAAGCTACGGGTCTGCAGTGGTTATTATCGGAGATTTGTGGAAGGGTTTTCTCGAATCATTACTCCATTAACTCAATTAACTCGAAAGGATACAAAATTCGTTTGGAGCGAAGAATGCGAGAAGAGTTTCCAAGAGCTTAAGAGGAGACTTATTTCTAAGACTGTTCTAACAATACCATCCGTTCTGGATGGATTTGTTATCTACAATGATGCTTCGCAGGCAAAAGGGTTAGGATGTGTTCTCATGCAACGTGGGAAAGTCATAGCCTACGCCATGAGAACTTAAAAGATTATGAGAGGAATTATCCTACTCATGATCTAGATTTAGCGACGGTCGTTTCGCTTAAAGATATGGAGGCACTATCTATACGGGGAGAAAGTGGAGATATATTCGGACCATAAAAGCCTTAAATATTTCTTCACTCAAAAAAGAACTCAAAATGCATGGCGTGACGTTGGATTTATTGAAAGACTACTACCACACTATTCAATACCATCCGGTAGAAAGTTTAACGTAGAAATGACGCGTTGAGTAGAAGATCATATACGGGAATGAGTGCGATGATGTCAAGTATACGACAGAGCCAACTTTATTAGAAAAAAGTTAAGGTTGCTCAAGCAAGCCAAGGCCGGTACGATATGTATGAAGAAGAAAGTACAAGAAGGAGCTATTCCTAAGTGAGAATTGATGAAGAAGGAATACTTGAGTCCACTCCTGACTTTGTGTCCTAACGACTACGATTTGAAGTACAAGATTATGATAGAGGCACACAATACACCATTTTCAATCCATCCCGGAAGTACTAAAATGTATCGTGATCTTGACATACATTTTGGTGGAACAATATGAAGAGAGATTGCAAAGTTTATCTCAATGTGTTTAACTTGTCAACGTGTAAAGGATGAGCATCTAGTACCTAAGGTCCGTTGCAACCACTTGAGATTCGAAATGGAAGTGGGAACACATTACCATGGATTTTGTTACGGGTCTTCCTACGGTTTCTCAAGGCATCAATGTTATTTGGGTTATTGTTGATAGATTAACCAAGTCTGCTCATTTCTTGCCGATACGGGAGACTTATTCCCTTGAACGTCTTGCTAGTATGACGTGAATGAGATTGTGAGGTTGCATGGCATGCCTCAGATCCATAGTTTGGATCGTGACCCAAGATTCACTTCAAGATTTTGGGTTAGCTTGCAAAAGCTATGGGCACGGATTTGCGATTTAGTTCGCCATACCATCCCCAAACGGAAGGACAATCGAGAGAGGACTATTCAAACTCTTCAAGATCTATTAAGACTCGCGGTCCTAGACTTCAAAAGGCGGTTGGGATAAGTATTTACCATTGGTGGAATTCTCCTACAACAACAGTTATCAGACAAGTATAGGTGTGGCTCCATTTGAAGCATTATATGGACGAAAGTGTCGCTCTCCAATATGTTGGGATGAAGTGGGTGAAGCAACATTATTGGGACCCGAGTTAAGACGTATGACTACTTTTAAAAGATCCAAATGATTCGACAACGTATACAAAGCGGCACAAGATCGACAAAGAGTTATCGCGGATCTTCATCGAAAAGGACGTGGAATTTAGTATAGGGGATCATGTATTGTCATGAGTTGCTCCATGGAAGCGGAGTTACGAGATTTGGGAAGAGAGGAAAGCTCAATCCACGATTTATTGGTCCATTTCAAATTCTCGACCGAAGTAGAAATGTAGCCTATAGACTCGTTACTCTCAAGTATGTCTCGTATGTTCATAATGTGTTTCACATATCCGTATTACGAAATATATGAAAGACCCGAACCATGTTATAGAGTTAAACCGAACGAGATAGTAGAAGACTTAACGTATGAGGAGGTACTGCCAAGATCTTGGATAGGAAGGAGCATGTCCCACGCCAAGAAAGGTCATACCACAAGTTAAAGTTTTGTGGAGGAATCATGCTATAGAGGAAATGACCGGGAATTAGAAACGGAAATGAAAGCGAGGTATCCTCATTTTTTCAAACACTGCACGACGTACGTCAATTTCGAGGACGAAATTTCATAAGGAGGGGGGAGGTTGTAAGACCCCAACTTATTATTAATGAAATTTAATTTTCTCTTTATTATTTTGAAATAGTAAGGGTTGATTTGATTAATGTGAATAGTTAGGGGTAAAATATGTAAATATTTCAAAATAATGAGTGGTTATAAAATATTTATTGTTGCCTGGGAATATTCGTTTGGTCGTGGAATATTCTTCATTGTCGGGGAATATTCGCACTGACTGGCAATGAGATTTTGTGGGCCCCATAACGGAAAGAGCGATTGGATGAAGAAAAACGACAAATATAAGTGGTTTAAAAATAAGCAGCGTAGTTATTACTGCTATTAATCTATGTTAAAATACTTCGGTGGGTTAAAACACAATAGCATTACACGGTATTGCACCAATTATTGATTCTTACGTTAAGAAGGCACTACTCAATAATGGTTATGATAATTCATCGCTCAAAGATTTTATTAATTTAATAATTGCTGCGTTGATATTTTTTATCGTTGTTGTTTCAATAATCACATTACAAGATTTTTCATTATCGAAGCAATAATTCATATTATCTGAATAATATTATTAGATAACATTATTGGCAATGTCTAGAAAGTTCTGGCTACAGGAGAGGTTTGGTTACCTAATTCGGCCAAGAAGAGAGAAATTCTTATTGAAAAGCCCCTCTTCTACAGGGAACCGCCCAGTTATCAATATTGTGATTCTGTAATATTATTTGTGAATAATTAATTATTGATTCATATGATGAGAAAATATTGATTTATGTGGATATAGATGGAGAATCTTTTTTTTTTTATGTGACAATTGTTGAAAATTGAAATTTTATCTTTTTTCGATAAAATAATTCATTTAAATATATTATTATATTTTAAAATATAATAATGGTGATATTTTTTTACAACGAATGTGGGATATATGAGTATACTGAGGAGGAAGAGTATTTTTGTTGCAATAAATGTTTAAAACATGTTAAACATGTGATTGGACCCCATTTATTGATCGAAATTTGATTATAACTTGTAAAATCGTCTCGTTTATGGATTTGGTCAATTTTGTTTGGAATTTGGAAAAACTTTCTTACGCAAAGTTGTGAGAATTGAATTTTCTATAAAAAATCGTGAGATTTGAATTTTCTGACAAAAGGCTATTTATTATGAATTATTGAAGTTCGAAGTCTCAAATAATTGATTTTGGAAGTTTAAAAATATTTTAATATGAAAACGTTTTTGTGATTTGAGTGTGGGTCTTGCATGTGTTTTAATAGCTAAATTCATATTCTTGGTACATAGGAAGTTGTAGAAATAATAATAATATTATTATATTAAATTTTCTACTTTGGTGTTCTAAGCAATTTCTATAAATAGGGTGCTTAGGTTAGAATTGAAAATCACACCGTAAACTGAAGTTTTTCTCTCTATATTATCGAGCGTATTCTTGTGAGTATTTTAAGTATACTTTGAGTATTCTATACTGATGCAAGTTCAAGTCATAACCTATATCCCATGTTTCAACTAAAGATCTTATTTTTCGAGGTAAGGGATATTATTTTTTCAGAATGATATTATTTCTTCAATATCATTATGCTAAAATATTGATCTCAAGTTTTTATCAAATTTGGAACTTTTGGTGTTGGAGTTACTATTATTCACGATACTGACTTATTCATGATAATGACACTATTTATTTACTAATACTAAGACTATTCATCGAAAAATGAAAAAAAAATTCTTTTTCGTCCAAAATATATATATTCGGATACTAGCTTTGATTGTATCCATGTTTTAATCATTCTTGAATTTTACACCACTGTGATTATTTTTGAGGTATTTTTGGACGTGGATAAAACAAGTACGAATCCTTAATCTTTAATCCTTGTCATTTTGTTTCACCGATTCGTTTCTTTAAAATATTTTCATCATCTTCATCTTAAATGATGATATTATGGAATATCTTTGGCACGTAGTAGCAAAAGATGAATGATTTCTGAAGAATATCTTCGGGCACCTTAGCAAAGATGAACAGTGTTATGAAATGCAGATGAGCAGGTGTTTAGATGAACATTGACCAAGCGGTCGATGAATATCTTTGCCTCGAAGTGCAAAGATGAATATTTGATTCTAGATATATATTGATTGATGTTCTGGTGGATAAAAGATAGGCGATGAATTTTAAATTCATACATAGAAGATTGTAGTTTGCATTCTCTACTTAACTCTTCTAATGAATTATTATTTCACTTGCGAATATTGATTTAAAATTTGTTAGCCTATTGTATTCTATTAGATTTTTCCTCGTTGAAGACTAACGATAATTTGTTGTATATTATCTTAGTCATAATATTCTTTATCGGGCTAGTTGAGCTCACCCTTTTCCTTTTGTTCCATTTTTCTTCTCGGGGCGAGAATATAGCGAATGCAATTAGCCTGGTATGGAATGAAAGTTTTAGAGAGAGTTGTTTAGTAGTCCTCACCATTTTTGTAAAATAATGTATCAATAAATGTGATGAGGATTTATTTGAGTTTAGATATTATCTAAGAAGATAATATTTGTATTCAAACTCACGCTTTTCTCATTATTGTAATAATAAAGTTGTGTAGTTATTTACGTCTTCCATGATTTAAAAGGAAAACCAATTTTTCATGACTCGAGAATGGGTGATATAGGTATACCTATTTTGTAATTTCCATGCGTGTATTTGTATAATGCTTATTGTTCGAAATAAATAACAGCGATAATATAATTAAAATCTCTTGATAGTAAATAAAATATTAATATCGATATCTTTATTAATATATAATAGCGATTACAAATCTCGTAAATTAATATATGTATTTATAACTCATTTAATTTACTCATTAAACTCTTTTAAATTACATCACCCGAAATATATGAATATATTTATTTTTATTTAACTTTGTAATATATTATTTATGAAATGACAATATGTTCAAACTACCGTATTTCTAATCTTGGTTTGAGTTTATTATAATTATTTTATTATTATTTGATGATTATGTAATTTTAAAAGTTACCCGTTTATTTGGATAAATTGAAACTTTAATTCATTCTTTTTACAATCTAGGGTTTAATCGACCTCGTTCTAAGCTCGGTAACATTTAACATTTGGCTTTAAAAGCTCATAGAGTAAATAAGAGTCAACCACAATTTGTAATATTCTGACTTTGAGGTTTCATAAAATTGAGTGAAATGATTTCTGAGGCTTAACCATTTAACCAATTCATTTAAGGTAGTATTATAGTTAGAATGTAGTTGGGTGTTTGATGGAATGAGGAGGCTAAGTATTAGTATGTCTTAATGTTCATCATCTTGATTAATATACTGATGAAAGATGAAATTTATCTAATAAACTATACATTATAAAATTAAATTGAAAACATCTGTAACTCTCTTTATAAATTCGAGAAAACATGTTAACTGCTGTTCTCGCCTTCCTGATGCGTTTATGGCGAAGACATTTATGTTATGGCCTTTAAGTCGTACTCGTATCCTGTCTTAGGTAGTCAGTCGTAAATCACCAATTCATCTGACATAATATAAATATGGAAATTATCTGTCTGACATAAAGCGTGATTTGAATACAAATATTATACACTAGATATCTGAGCTTCGAGAGTCCTCATTATAATTATTATCCTGCTGAATAGTGAGGACTATATCTTATCCTTCACGGACTCGTCCATTTATGTTACCGTTTCACGAAACCGGTGAAAGAAAAGGTGAGCTCGAGCCTAGCCCCGGTAAAATATTATGACTAAGATAATGGAATAAATTATCAATGTATGTGACATTATTAAAAAGCTGATAAAATATAATAAACATCGAAGTTTAGCTGGTAAACAATCCATTAAAAAATCGAGTAGAAAATAAAATCACATATGACCCCAATAGGTTCATTAATTAGGCCGTTCTAATTAAGCGAATATGTGAATTGACATTTCTGACTTTATTACAACAATTTATGTCGTGCGAAATACAACAACATATCTTTGTGAGTTTGGATATAAATATATACCAAGCTATGTGTCAATGTGTGGCCTTCGTAAAGGTATGATGTATTTTAAATTAGAATCTTTGGAAAGTCTTTCGAAACCATCATTGGGAGGCCGTGCTTTTGGGTTATGGTAGATGTCGTATGGCCAGAATTATCTTGGTTGGCCGATAAACCCCAAAAGAAAAGCGAAGATTACTATGCTCGTATTCTTCGATGGTAGATATACTCTAACGGCGTATCGATATCTCCAACTGTCTCTAATTGGGTATTATCTCCAATAACCTTGCAGATTATATAGGTAGTGCTTGTAAATATCTTTCGGTGGATGGCCAAGTATGCTTATGATAGCGAGGTTGTATGTAGATTTAGACATCTTGTATGATAGTGACAAAACACCACTGATTATTCACTCGCGCCAGCATTATGAAATATTACATTCACCATTATCCATTTCGACCCGACTACACTTTTATTACACAGAAAGAGATTGTGAAACAAAAGGGTGAGCACAACTAGCTCGATAAAGAATATTATGACTAAGATAAATAAATTATCGATAGTCTTCATGTGTCGTCGATTTAGAGCGTATAGTGAATAAAACTTTTCAACCTTACGTAGTTCGTGGAATGAAGCGATCCATTAAAGTCGAATAAAATTTATATAAAAGTCTGTTAATGTACTCCATGTTAAAATCCACCCGACAATGTTTTTATCCTATAACATCAATCAACAATTCCTATCAGCGATGTCCAGCGTGTATAACTCAGAAATGCGTAATTATAGTTCTAAATTCCTCCTAAATCGAAACCGAATAAATTTTCATCGCCTTTATCTTTACCTAAACTTATCGAATCGTGGTTATCTCAAAATCCACGATTCACCATTACGTAATCATACTAATAAATTCCATGTAGCATGCGGTACAGATATTAAATCCAACCTTGATTAAATTTTCTGGCTACAATTTAAGATATTGTAATAGTCGTCTTGCATTCTGAAGCAAAGATATTCATCAATAATTCATCTTTGGACTCACAGGCTAAATGTAGCCCCAAAATTAGGTATCGTCACCCATCTTGAGTACGCCCTTACATGGTACATAAATTCAATCTGACTCAATAGCTGTGGGTATGATAAATGGCCCATGGTTTGAATCTGAATGTTATCTCTTGGAGATATTATCTGAGCTCGAGGTCCTCATTACAGCTATTATCACCTTTATTTCCTGCGAGAATGGTAGGGACTATTAATGCTATCCTGCGGACCATTACTTCGTTCTAACAAGTCAGGCTATGTTACGTTTCGAAACGGGTGAAA
Organism: Panax quinquefolius; assembly: GCA_020205615.1. Lineage (NCBI taxonomy): Eukaryota > Viridiplantae > Streptophyta > Magnoliopsida > Apiales > Araliaceae > Panax > Panax quinquefolius. The sequence continues at coordinate 16,438,223 of CM035162.1, read as the reverse complement.
GGTAATTTCTATTATTGATAAAATAATATATGGCCAAGATAATCACGGAATAAATTATCATTAGCATATGATGTTAAAATGATAAAATACAATAGACGACCCAGTTTAAGCTACTTGTTGGAATAAGCAATCCATTAAAAGAGTCGAGAGAGAATAAAGTCTCTATCTTTTAGGTTTTAAAAGGTTTTCATGATTTTCATTTGGACTCGACAATAAATAAACCACCATCTGTCGTCCATTGCCACGGTCGAGGATTTTCATCAAATTATCAATGTGGTCATATTGTCTGAATCCTTGCAGTGCGTGATAAATGTAAAAAATTTATCCACATTTATCATTACGAACCCGCGAGGACTTTTACATCATTTATATCAAATTAAATGATTATCTTAGGAATGATGATCCAGTGCATGTCATACTAAGTTCACTATGCCGTAAGCATAACCATGAGGATGATGTGATGACATAATAATTGATAAAACAAGTTGAAATTGTTGTCCATGAGATTGTCTAGCGTCAGGTGTGTGATCTTTGTTTAAGTAAGTGGAATTGAGAATGATCGGAAGAATATTTCCATTGAAGATCTTGGATGAAATATGAATGTCGAGGATATTCTCTTGAATTCGTGGGTATACAAATTAGTTTAACTTGTTGGGTATAATAAAGATGGGAATAACAAAATCACCGTAAATGCGATGGCATAGGCGAATTCGACATAATAATAATAGACGAATTAGAATTGAAATTCACAGAGCGGGATCAGCAGAATAATAAAGATGGAACCCGGATCCGGTGTAAAACAGATGAGGAACAAGAATAATAAAAGGCCAGAAGATTATACAAAACACCGCGAACCCGAATGTTCAGCAGAGAATAATAAAAAGCGGAATAAAACAGCGAGCAGGATGTTCAATGAGAATAATAGAAGAATGTCACCAAGTATAGGGTATCTGCGTATCACGAGTTATTGAATAATAAGCGATGGAATAACATAAGGATTTCACAAGTATAGAATTATCTGGCGTATCACAGTTATGTATAATTATCTTGAAACTTTTGAGTTATTAAATGAGAATAATAGTGAATGGAATAACGAGTAACCGAAGAAAGAATAACACTTATACTTAGTAAAAATGAATATAGAAGTAGTGAGTAGCGAATACTCTTAACTGTATATAACTCTCTGTAAACCTGCCATAATTTCTATATATCACAGAGTTTGAATTCGTGAAAATAATGAATGAGCTTATTTATAGAAATGGAATCGTAGTAACCTTGCTAATCCATGAGCGGTCGGATTGATTTACTTTAATCGTAGTCCGTATTATTTAAAGAAAAATCAGCATCACGAATAGCTATCTTGATACTATCTGAAACCAACATCTTAATCTTGTCATCGTAATAAAATATAATATGATGATATAGTAAACTTTATAAAAGTATTATTTTATATAAAATCTGTTTTGTTTTATTCGTTAATCAAAAGCGTGGAATTATCATTATAATAATTAATGACAATTGTGATAATGGAATGTTGAGTGAAACACCGCGTCGATAATCGATGGTGTCTTTGCTATCGACCACCGCGTATTCTTTTTACTCAGAATTAGTTCAGCGATTATCGGCGGTAAAACTTCGTAGTTTATTTTAATAAAAATATTTTGTCGTTTTAACTGATAGTTAGTTATACGAATATTTCACTGCTAATAGGAATATTCAGGTGATGTCGAATATATCTCTTAACCACTTGCATACTTTTGCAAAATTTATAAATCTAACCGAATTCACACCATAATATTAAAAAAATCAGAATTATGATCTCCCTCATATGGAAATAGGGGTGCGTCTGGTATGATAAAGATGAGGATACCTTGAATGTATCGTTTTAAAAATATTGATTAAGTCTTTGAAATCATGAAGCTATTCATTAACGATTCATCTTTGCGGCTCTGGTGAATATACAATATAAAACCAATAATGCTAAAATGACTTAATAGTATCACGACCACGAATTATCCATGCATTTGGCGAGATATTCGATGTTTTGATCTGATTAAATAGACGATCCAGTGCGTAATCATCTTTAAGTGGAAATCTATCTTGGCGTAAGCCAGCGGATGACTTTGGGCGCATCCATGAATTAATATTTCCATTCGCGAGACTTCGGCTCAATAATTAATCATATCTATTCGAATCATCCACTTTTCTGAGGCGGATATTCATTAGTATCCGACATGAATTATCCGTACCTTCTGTTGAATAATTGTGTTTTCAATTCTGATTATGATTATCTTAGATCGCGTCCCATCTTGGCATCATGCTGAATGGCAAAACCTTGGCATCCAATGAATCATCGAGATCATCCACGGGCCGAGGATATTCGTTAGTATCCGACCCTGAGTATCATCAATTGCACTACGGCGAAGATAATTGTGTTTTCAATTCTAGTTATGATGATTATCTCTTGAACAATCCCACGGTCCCTTAATCATACCAAGTCCCATCATGCGCGTAAGCGCTGAATGACTTTGAGCGCATCCGTGAATTAATATTTCCATTCTTGAGACTCGGCTCGATAGGTAATGTATCGCCAGATCATCCGCGCACTTGCTTCTACGGGCGGATATTCATTAGTATTATCCGACCACAAATTATCCATGCACTACGGCGAATAATTGTGTTTTCAATCTGATTATGATTATGCAGACAATCCTGGTCATAATAATCATACCAGTCCATATCTATGCCGTAAGCAGATGACTTTGAATACGTCGTGAATTAATAATGTTCATTCTTGAGACTATTTCGATAATTAATCCACATCATCGAATCATCCTGCACGGGCGAGATGATAATTAGTATCGACCACAAATTATCCATGCACTACGGCGAATAATTGTGTTTTCAGTCGATTATGATTATGCTGAAACGATCCTGATTGTCATTACGAGTCAATCCTTTACGTAAACGCGATTGTTTGAACACATCCATGACATGTTCATTCTTTGAGACTCGGCTCAATAATTAATCCATCATCGAATCATCCTGCTCGGTGGGGATATTCATTGATGTCGACCCACAATTAGCCATCCGTGCATGCGGCGAATAATTGTATTTCAGTCACCGGTTATGATTATCTCTTGCGAACAATCTAGTCATGTCGTATATTTATTATTATTTTGAAATAGTAAGGGTTGATTTGATTAATGTGGATAGTTAAGGGTTAAATACGCAAATATTTCAAAATAAGCAAAGTGGTTATAAAATATTCATTTTTGCTTGGGAATATTCGTTTGGTCGTGGAATATTAAATGCTTTGTCGAGGGGAATATTAAATGACTGACAGTAGCGACCATGTATTGTGAGCCCCATAACGGAAGAGATTGGATGAAGAAAGCGACAAATATAAGTTGGTTAAAAATAGCGGCGTAGTTGTTACCGTTAAGGCATTGGAATACCGGTGGTTAAAATACATTATCTGGCGTGGTTGACTGATAGCGTTACTTGATTACTACTGATATTGTTGAATTATTGATCCTTACGTGAAGAAGCCTTTACTCAATAATTTTCACGATAGATTCTTGTTCGATATTTTATTTTATTGATTCAATAATTCTGCTGCGTTGATATTTTATATTATTCTTTATTCAATAATTGTCTTTGCACATTATCTCCATTATCGGATCAATAATTCATATTATTTGAATAATATTATTAGATAGCATTATTGGCAATGTCTAGAAAGTTACGTCGAGAGAGGTTTGGTCACCTAATTGCGGCGATAAGGAGAAATCCTTATCGAAAGCCCCTCTTTCTGAGGGCGACTTTGGTTGTCATAATTGTGATTACCGTAATATTATTTGTGAATAATTAATTATTGATTCATATGATAAAGAAATATTTATTTTATGTGGATATAAATGATGGATTTATTTATGTGGTTATAAATGAAGAAATTATTGTTGAGGTGTTTTATCGATATTTTACAGTTGGAGGTATTAAAAATTAAATCGGGGTTTTGAGATATATTGCGGGGATTATAATTTTAATCCGACCGATTGATTGTGGTAATTTTTGGGTATGTTATACATACATAAGTTGAGTATATGTCCACAAATTTTGAGCCCGTTAAAAATGCCGCGAATGATTTGTTATGAATTTTAAGAGGTGTCCGATTCGGAAATTAGGGTTATAATTGATTTTGGTGGAAAATTCTAGAATTGAGTGGGCCCCACTTGTGGTTGATGAAGAAATGTGCTGAATTTTATTTCAAATGTGGTGGGTGGCAATAGTAGCGGAGTAAAAGCCATCGTCAGAGCTATTAGTCGAAGTCCGCTTGGTAGGGCTAACATTTTCCTATAAATAGAGGCTAAGTTAGAATTGAAAATCACACGAAACAAAGTTTTCTCTCTTTCTCTCTCTATATTATTGGCGTATTTTGTGAGTATTTAGATACTTTGAGAGTTTCGTCAAAGTTACAAGTTTCATTACATCACTTGGAGCCTTTCCTTGAAATCTTGATTCTTTGAGGTAAGGGATATTATTTTTTTCATAATGATATTATTTCTTCAATATCATTATGTTGAAATCATCGATCTGAAGTTTTATCAAATTTGGAACTTTTTCATATCGGGTTACTATTCATGATTTACTATTCACGAGTTCTTTATTAATGAGTTCTATTCACGAGATTCTTATTCACGAGTACTATTAGTAAAGGCGTGAAGATGTTTTTGTGGAATTTCTATCTTTTGGTGTGGGATTTACTATTCATGTATCTGGTACTATTCACGTATCTCGACCTTATTCACGATATCGACACTATTCACGTATCTGACTCTATTCACCAAAAAAAATAAAATTTCTTCTTTTTGTCCAAAACATCTATTTTGGATACTTAGCTTTGATTGTATCCATGTTTTGATCATTCTTGAATTTTACACCACTTGTGATTATTTTTGGGGTATTGTTGGACATGGATAAAACAAAAATGCGAATCCTTAATCCTTAATCCTTGTCATTTTGTTTCATTTGGATTCGCTTCTTTAAAATATTTTTCATCATCCTCGGTCTTAAATGATGATATTATTGAATATCTTTTCTTGTAGTGCAAAGATGAATGATTTTCAAGAATATCTTTGGCCCATGGTAGTGCAAAGATGAGCAGGTGTTGAGATGAACATAATGGCCGATTAATATCTTTGGCTGTAGTGCAAAAGATGAGCAGTGTTTAAATGAACATGACCAGATGATGAATATCTTTGGCCCGTAGTGCAAAGATGAATATTTGATTCCGGATGTATATTGGATTGTTGTTACGAGGGGATAAAAGATGAGCGATGAACTTTTAAATTCATACATGAAGATAGTAGTTTGCATTCTCTACGTAACTCTTCTAATGAATTATTATTTCATTGCTATGAATATTGATTGAAAATTTGTTGTCTATTGTATTCTATTAAATTTTTTCCTGTTGAAGACTAACGATAATTTGTTGTGTATTATCTTAGTCATAATATTCTTCTTTGAGGCTAGTTGAGCTCACCCTTTTCCTTTGTGTTCCATTTTTCTTCTCGGGAGGCGAGAAATATAAGCGATGCAGTCGGGGTATGGAATGAAGGTTCTAGAGAGAGTTGTTTAGTAATCCTCACCATTTTATAAAATAATGTATCAATAAATGTGATGAGGATTTATTTGAGAATATAGTGATTGTCAGAAGATAATATTTGTATTCAAACTCAGTTTCTTGTTGTAATAATAAAGTTGTAGTTGTTTACGTACCATGTATTGACAACTCAAAATGGGTGATGTATACCTATTTTGAAGGGCGTCGCGATTAGTATCGAGCTATAAGTAAAAGCCCGAGCCTCATTTGGTGACTTCTGTTGATGGGGGATGCGAAGCCGGACTCTCCGTTTGGGGACGCTTGATTCACTGCGGCAAAGCGATAGGTATCAATGTGAGTCTTGACACAAGTTGGTGTCCAGGAGTTACAGTTGGTATCGGAGCTTAGGGATATGATCTCTGGCGCGGAGATCGGGGAATAGAACTAGGAGGGAGCAGGTAAATCCTTCGCTAAAGTGTGTCCTACCTAAGCTTATTTGTTAGTTGGTCGATTATATAGGGATATTATGTGATATATTGATTTCCTTAATTAACCCTTGTTTTATGGCGATGATTTGAGAATGTCGACCGAGAATATTAACAATGGAGTAAATGAGACCAGTGGAGATGCACATCTTTACCAACGAGGAAAGCGTACAGACATTGGCAATGTTCCTCCATGAACAACACCACCTGAAGCGGAGATGATGAGCGAAGGGATGTTTAGAAGCTTTGCGATTCATGCAAAATCGACGAGGAGACTTCGTGTTCAAAATACTGAGGAGAAATGATAAGAATTCACGGGTTGTCACGGCAAGCGGTTCAAAGAGTTGGGACCACGAATTTAAGGGAAAGCCGAGATCCGATCATGGCGGAAACATGGGTCAAACAAATTACCAAGATACCGATGTCTTGGGATGCACTTGAGGAACGAAGGTTCCATTCGCCACCTTTTATGTTAAAAGTGGCGAAGCGCAGATTCATTGGTGGAGAATCGTGAAGCGTACCATCCAAATCGACTTTCAAGATGTCTTGGGAGACGTTTGAGAGACTATTTAATGACAAATACTTTCACGAAAGTGTTACGTCATATGAAGGAAGTGGAGTTCATGATTGAAGCAAAACAACATGATTTGTCTCGAGACGAGGCAAAGTTTGCGAGTTATCGGTTTGCACCTCATTTGGTGGAGAATGAGGAACGTATGACGCGGATGTTTCTTAGAGGTTTGAAACCCGGCGATACGTCAAGATCTCATTTCTCATAAACTTTCTCTTTATTCAGATGTTGTAAGCAGGCTCAATTATTAAGCGAGATAACGAAAGTACAGTCGTTGAGGACCATAACGTGGATCGTACTCGAGAGATGGCAATCAGCAGAATAATGATAACTGCGGAAAAAAGAAACAGACGGACAGAAATGATAACCACTCTGGTGGTAATCATGGTCGTGAAAATGTAAGAAGCGAGTCGAGGAGGAGATTTTAAAAGAGGAGATTTAACAACGACTATGTGAAGACGACTTGATTGGCAAGAAGAATCGGTTCTAAGGGAGGAGAACGACCATGGGTCGTATATGCTACAAATGCGAAAAGAGGGACATATCGGTCAAAGCGCCCCACAACCATTCAAGGTATGCTATAGTTGTGGAAAGGAATGACATATCGCTTCGAGATTAGACGGTAGCGAAACCTAGTTCAATGGGACGGTGACTCAAAAGATCGTCCCGAAAAAGTCAAAGTCAACGATTAAGGAAGAAAGCGTTTGTTGTGATCGGGTCATAATGCGAGAACCCAAACGAGGTGATCACGTAAGCTATTTATAAATTCTTGCGAAGTTTATATACCTTACTTGATACCGGTGCTACCCATTCATTTATATCTCTCCTGCATGTGCTTTCAACGTTTAAACTCGACTCGGAGAAATTAGACTTTGACCTATCTCGTGGAAACTCCGTTAGAGAAACTTTCATCACATCCACCGTTTATAAATCTTGTTTGATTCAAGTTGGCACCATCACCTTTACCACATTGACCTTATCTCTTTAAAGATACTTGCTTTTGATGTGATTTTAGGGATTGATTGGTTAACTACTCATCATGCCAAAATTGATTGTTTTCGTAAGGTTGTTAGTTTTCATATTCCTAACCAACTTCATTGTATTGCAATTCAAGCAACTAAACCATTAAAATCAATCACTATTATATCTAATCATAAAATTTATTCGTTTATTGAAAAACGGATGTCAAGCTTTCTTAGCCCATGTTATGGATTTGAATAAAGACACGTCAAATTTGAATAATATTCCTGTTGTTATTGACTTTCCTGACGTATTTCCCGAAGAACTTCCTGGTCTACCCCCAGAACGTGAAGTTGAATTCTTTATTGATCTTGAACCTGGTACAAAGCCCATTTCTAAAACCCCATATCGAATGGCTCCTATTGAACTTCAGGAGTTAAAGGTCCAACTACAGGAATTGTTGGACATCGGTTTCATTCGTCCTAGTACATCTCCTTGGGGTGCTCCTGTTTTATTTGTAAAGAAGAAAGACGGGAGTATGCGACTTTTGTATTGACTATCGGGGAATTGAACCATGTCACCATCAAGAATAGGTATCCCTACCTCGTATTGATGACTTGTTTGACCGATTGCAAGGGCACAATTCTTTTCAAAATCGATCTTCGATTCGGATATCATCGGTGAAAATTAGAACCGAGGATATTCCAAAGGCGCCTTTAGGAACTTCGGTATGGGCATTATGAATTCTTAGTCATGTCTTTCGGACTAACTAATGCTCCCTGGCTTTCATGGATATGATGAACCGAGTATTCAAGGAATATTTGGATCGATTCGTTATTGTCTTTATTGATGACATCCTTATATATTCCAAAAGTCGTGAAGATCATGAGCACCATTTGAAATTTGGTACTCAAAGGCTTCGTGAAACCAACTATATGCCAAATTAAAGAAATGCGAGTTACGCTTGAGGAAGTAGCATTTCTTGGGCATGTGGTGTCAAAACATGGAGTATCTGTTGATCCGTGAAGATTGAAGCAATACAAAGTTAGAGCAAAGAAAGTCGATGGATCAAGCACGTAGCTTTTTGGGCTTAATTTGGTTATTACCGGAGATTCGTGGAAGGGTTTCTCGAATCGCTACTCCATTAACTCGGCTAACTCGAAGGATGAGAATTCGTTTAGAGGCGAAGAACGCGAGAAAAGTTTCCAAGAGCTTAAGAGGAGACTTATTTTGGCACTGTTTTAACAATACCATCCGTTCGGATGGATTTGTTATCTACATGCCGATGCTTCGTGCAAAGGGTTAGGATGTGTTCTCATGCAACGTGGGAAAGTCATAGCCTATGCCTCATGATAACTTAAAGAGTATGAGAGGAATTATCCTACTGCATGATCTAGAGTTAGCGGCCCGATCGTTTGCTGCTTAAAGATATGGAGGCACTATCTATATGGGGAGAAAGTGGAGATATATTGGACCATAAAAGCCTTAAATATTTCTTCACTCCAAAAAGAACTCAATATCTTGGCAGCTGACGTTGGCTCGAGCTATTGAAAGACTACGACCACACTATTCAATACCATCCGGTAAAATTGACGTGGTAGATTTGGACGCATTGAGTAGAAGATCATATCACGGGAGCAGAGTGCGATGATGTCAAGTATACGATAGAGCCAACTTTAATAGAAAAAGTTAAGGTTGCTCAAGCCAATCCAACGAAATACGTCACGTATGAAGAAGAAAGTACAAGAAGGAGCTATTAAAGCGAGAATTGATGAAGAAGGAATACTTGAGTCCACTCACAGACTTTGTGTTCCTAACGACTACGATTTGAAGTACAAGATTATGATGGAAGCACACAATACACCATTTGCAATCCATCTGGAAGTACTAAAATGTATCGTGATCTTGACATACATTTGGTGGAATAATATGAAGAGAGAGATTGCAAAGTTTATCTCGATGTGTTTAACTCACCCAGCGTGTAAAGGCGGAGCATCTAGTACCTAAGGGTCCGTTGCAACCACTTGAGATTCCGGAATGGAAGTGGGAACACATTACCATGGATTTTGATTCACGGGTCTTCCTACGGTTTCTCAAGGCATCAATCTTTATTTGGGTTATTGTTGATAGATTAACCAAGTCGCTTTCATTTCTTGCCGTCACGGGAGACTTATTCACTTGAACGTCTTGCTTTAGTATATACGTAAATGAGATTGTGAGGTTGCATGGCATGTACTGTATCCATAGTTTTGGATCGTGACCCAAGATTCACTTCAAGATTTTGGGTTAGCTTGCAAAAAGCTATGGGCGCGGATTTGCGATTTAGTAAGATACCATCCCCAAACCGGCCAGACAATCGAGAAGGACTATTCAAACTCTTGAAGATCTATTAAGACTGCGTGTCCTAGACTTCAAGGGTAGTTGGGATAAGTATTTACCATTGGTGGAATTCTCCTACAACAACAGTTATCGAGCAAGTATAGGTGTGGCTCCATTCAAGAAGCATTATATGGGCCGAAAATGTCGTTTCTCAATATGTTGGGATGAGGTGGGTGAAGCAACATTATTGGAACCCGAAAGTTAATGACGTATATGACTCTAGAAAAGATCCAAATGATTCGACAAGCGTATACAAACGGCACAAGATCGACAAAAGAGTTATGCGGATCTTCATCGAAAGGACGTGGAATTTAATGTAGGGGGATCATGTTATTGTTGCGAGTTGCTCAATGGAAGGAGTTACAAGATTTGGGAAGAGAGGAAAGCTCAATCCACGATTTATTGGTCCATTTCAAATTCTTGACCAAGTAGGAAATGTAGCCTATAGACTTGCGTTACCTCCTGAAAGTATGTCTCGTGTTCATAATGTGTTTCACATATCTGTATTGCAGTAAATATGTGAAAGACCGAACCACGTTATTGAGTTAGAAGCCGGACGAGATAGGCCAAGACTTAACGTATGAGGAGGTACCTATCAAGATCTTGGATAGGAAGGAGCATGTCCTACGCTGCAGAAGGTCATACCACAAGTTAAAGTTTTGTGGAGGAATCATGCTATAGAGGAAATGACACAGGAATTGGAAACGGAAATGAAAGCGAGGTATCCTCACCTTTTGAAACACCAGTATCGTCACGCCAATTTCGAGGGACGAAATTTCATAAGGAGGGAGGTTGTAAGACTTAAATTTTTTTAAATAAAAAGGAATTTCCTTTATTTATTATTTTGAAATAGTAAGGGTTGATTTGATTAATGTGGATAGTTAAGGGTTAAATACGCAAATATTTCAAAATAAGCAGTGGTTATAAAATATTCATTTTGTCGGGGAATATTGGTTTGGTCGTGGAATATTAAATGCATGTGGGAATATTAAATGCGGCGCAGTAGCGACCATGTGGGCCCCATAAATAGCGAGCGATTGGATGAAGAAAACGACAAATATAAGTTGGTTAAAAATAACGGTAGTGTAGTTATTACCATTAAGATTTGTTGGAATACCCGGTGGTTAAAATCACGATGTCTGGCGTGGTTTATTAAAGAAGAGCATACACAGATTGCATACAAGATTGTTGAATTATTGATCCTTACGTAGAAGGCACTACTCAATAATTTTCATGTGAAGTTATCGTTCAATATTTTATTTTATTGATTCAATAATTCTTTGCGTTGATATTTTATATTATCATTGTTCAATAATTGTCATCGCACATTATCTCCATTATCGGATCAATAATTCATATTATTTGAATAATATTATTAGATAGCATTATTGGGAATGTCTAGAAAGTTCTGTCAAGGAGAGGTTTGGTCACCTAATTCCGCGTCAGTAAGGAGAAATCATTATCGGAAAGCCCCTTTCCGGGAACTACCTGGTCATCATAATTGTGATTCTCGTAATATTATTTGTGAATAATTAATTATTGATTCATATGATAAAGAAATATTTATTTTATGTGGATATAAATGATGGATTTATTTATGTGGTTATAAATGAAGAAATTATTGTTGAGGTGTTTTATCGATTATTTTACCAGTTCGAGGTATTAAAAATTAAATCGTGGGTTTTTGAGATATATCATGGGATTATAATTTTTAATCAATCCCAGTTGGATTGTGGTAATTTTGGGTATGTTATACATACATAAGTTGAGTATATGTCCACAAATTTTGAACCGTTAAAAATGCACGAATGATTTGTTATGAATTTTAAGAGGTGTCCGATTAGGAAATTAGGGTTATAATTGATTTTGGTGGAAAATTCTAGAATTGAGTGGGCCCCACTTGTGGTTGGTGAAGAAATGTGCTGAATTTTATTTCAAATGTGGTGGGTGGCAATAGTAAGAGTAAAGCCATCGTGTATGCAGTCAAGTCTGCCTTGGCCGGCCTAACATTTTCTATAAACAGAGGCTAAGTTAGAATTGAAAATCACACCGTAAACAAAGTTTTCTCTCTTTTCTCTCTATATTATTGAGCGTATTTTGTGAGTATTTAGATACTTTGAGAGTCTTTATTCGAAGACAAGTTTCATTCAAGCATCACTTCCAGGCCTTTCCTTCCCAAGCAATCGATTCTTTGAGGTAAGGGATATTATTTTTTTTCGTAATGATATTATTTCTTCAATATCATTATGTTGAAATGTTGATCCAAGTTTTATCAAATTTGGAACTTTTTCATGTCGGGGTTACTATTCATGAGTTCTTATTCACGAGTTACTATTTATTCATGCAGTTCTTTATTCACGAGTTCTTATTCACGAGTACTATTATGAAGCGCGTGAAGATGTTTTTTTGTGGAATTTCTATCTTTTGGTGTCTGATTCTTATTCATGATCACGGTACTATTCACGATATCTAAGACTTTATTCACGATCTGGCTGACTATTCACGATATCATGACTATTCACCAAAAAAATAAAATTTCTTCTTTTTGTCTCAAAACATCTATTTTGGATACTAGCTTTGATCAGATCCATGTTTTGATCATTCTTGAATTTTACACCACCGTGATTATTTTTGGGGTATTGTTGGACATGGATAAAATAAAGCACGAATCCTTAATCCTTAATCCTTGTCATTTTGTTTCCTTTGGATTCGTTCTTTAAAATATTTTTCATCATCCTCGGTCTTAAATGATGATATTATTGAATATCTTTGGCACCTTAGTGCAAAGATGAATGATTTCAAGAATATCTTTGGCTGTAGTGCAAAAGATGAGCAGTGTTGAGATGAACATTACCGAATGATTAATATCTTTGCATTCAGAATGCAAAAGATGAACAGTGTTTAAATGAACATGATTAATCGATGAATATCTTTGGCCTGTAGTGCAAAGATGAATATTTGATTCCGGATGTATATTGATTGTTGTTACTGAGGATAAAAGATAGACGCGATGAACTTTTAAATTCATACATAGAAGATAGTAGTTTGCATTCTCTACGTAACTCTTCTAATGAATTATTATTTCATTGCGAATATTGATTGAAAATTTGTTGTCTATTGTATTCTATTAAATTTTTCCACTCGTTGAAGACTAACGATAATTTGTTGTGTATTATCTTAGTCATAATATTCTTTCTTGAGCTAGATTGAGCTCACCCTTTTCCAGAATATAAAAAGTACGTAGTCTGGGGTTATGGAATGAAGGTTTTAGAAAGGATTGTTTAGTAGTCCTCACCATTTTTGTAAAATAATGTATCAATAAATGTGATGAGGATTTATGTGAGTATAAATATTGTCTGAAGATAATATTTGTATTTAAACTCACAGCTTTTCTTCATTGTAATAATAAAGTTGTAGTTGTTTACGTACCATGTATTGACAACTCGAATGGGTGATGTATACCTATTTTGAAGGCCACAAATAGTAACTCATGAATAGTAACCCCAAGCATGAAAAAGTTCCAAATTTGATAAAAAGTTCCAACCAATATTTCAAAGATAATGATATTGAAGAAATAATATCATCCGAGAAGAAAATAACATCCCTTACCTCGAAAAGACAAGTGACTTCTAGTTGAAACAGGATATAGTCTTTGAAGGAACTTGCACCGTCTAACAATACTCAAAGTATACTCAAAATACTCACAAGAATACACTCGATAATATAGAGAGAGAAGAGAGAAAACTTGTTTACGGTGTGATTTTCAATTCTAACTTAGCCCTCTATTTATAGGAAAATGTTATAGCATCAAGAGACGACTTAACTCGCAACTTGATGGCTTTACTCGCTACTATTCCCACCCACCACATTTGAAAATTCAATTGAGCACATTTCTCACCAACCAAAAGTGGGGCCCACCAATTCTAGAATTTTCCACCAAAATCATTTATAACCTAATTTCGAATCGGTCACTTCTTAAAATTCATAACAAATTATACGTTCATTTTTAACAGTTCAAAATTTGTGAACATATACTCAACTTATATATGTATAACATATCCAAAAATCCCAACGATCCAACTACGATTAAAAATTATAACTCACATAATAAAGTCGTAAGAACATCGATTTGATCTTTTAATACCTCAATCAGAGATAAAATCTCGATAAAATACCTCAACATTAATTCCTTCATTTATAACCACATAAATAAATCCATCATTTATATCCACATCAAATAAATATTTCATTGTCATATAAATCAATAATTAATTATTCATAAATAATATTATAGAATCCTGATAATGACAACCAGTAGGTTTCGAGGAAAGAGGGCTTTTCAATAAGAATTTCTCTCTTGGTAGCCGCAATTAGGTGACCAAACCTCTCCTTGATGAACTTTCTAGACATTGCCAATAATGTTATCTAATAATATTATTCAAATAATATGAATTATTGATCCGATAATGGAGATATCATGCGGTTGACAATTATTGAACAACAATAATATAAAATATCAACGCATCAATTATTGAATCAATAAAATAAAATATTGAATAAAGTAATTCTTCGTAACAATTATTGAGTAGTGCCTTCTTACGTAAGAATCAATAATTCAAAAATCTCGTGTAATACTGGTGCGCCATCTTGTGCAACAACGCATTACTTTATTTTACCAAGGGTATTCCAACAAAGTGTTAATGATGAACGATTACGTCGTTATTTATAAAACTTAATTTTGTGCTTTTCTTCATCCGGCGGTTATTACATTATGGGGCCCTGAATAGGCAATGCGCCGTCGCATAAATATTCCGACGGAAAGAATATTCCACGACCAAACGAATATTCCCAAAACAATATTGAATACTTTATACCCCCCTTGCGTATTTTGAAAAAAAAAATTCATATATCACCCTTAACTTTAACTTTTATCAATTTAACCATTTCTTGAATAGAAAAATTGAATACTTTTATTTCATAAAATTCGAGGGTCTTACAAAATCTACTATCTTTTATGATTTAAAAGGTTTTCATCATCTTTATTATATTTGAGACTCAAACTTTAATAAATAATCCACATCATCGAATCACCCCCGCACTACTACCCGAGGATATTCTTTAGTATCACGACCACAATTATTCCCGCACTACGGCCAAGAATAGTTATGTATTCATTAATGGTCATGATCATGCCAACAATCGTCCATCAATGCACTACTACCCGCGAGGACTTTTACCACATCATTTGTAACATTACGGCCGTGATTACACCGAATAATCACAGTGGTCATAATCATACCAAGTCCATCCATGCTCTACAGGCCATGAGATGACTTTAAAAAAATATAAACATGAGGATGATGACAATGATATAAGAATTCAATAAAACAAGTTCAAGAATTAAGTTATTCAGAACTAATAACATCCAAATGTCAACATGATCTTTGCTTTGTAGAGTAAAATTCAAGAATGTTCGAAGAATATTTCCATGAAAATATCTTTGGATGAAACGCAAATATCAAGGATATTCTACTAATTTCAAAGAGTATAGAAGTCAAAGTTTTAACCAATGGGTATAATAAAGAATGGAATAACAAAAGAAATCACCGTGGATGCGCAGATTGGCGTAGATAGACAGAACCGGTCAGGTGTAAAACACATGCACGAGGATGTTCAGCAATGAATAATAATAAAGCGGAACGAACCAGTCCGGTGTAAAACACATGATGAGGATGTTCAAACAGAATAATAGAAGAATGGAATAAAAGAAGAAGATCACCAAGTATAGGGGATTCAAGATACTGAGTTATTCCAACAGAATAAATAAGAATGGAATAACAAAAAGAAGTTCTCTTCATGAATACGAAAAGAATAACACCTTACTGGTACAACAAATAATATTTCCTACCTTAGAAGAAATGAATATTGGCAAAAGTGAAGTAGCGAGAATACTTTTTCTTCTTTCTCTATAGTTTCTCTCTCTGCAAGTTTGGTGAATTCAGTAAAGAAAATAATGAAGGAATGAGCTTCATTTATAGGAAAATAGAATGCATAATAATTAATCCATGAAGCGGTCAGATTGATTTACTTTAATTTGACGGTCCATATTTAAAGCAAAATATTTTAAATAAAATATAATATATTCTATTTATATAAAAACATTTTACTATGCAAAACACTACGCAACACTATATCGAAAACATAATGCGTAATAAAATATAATATATTTTATTTATAGAATAACTTTAATAAAGTATTACATTTTTATATAAAAGATGTTTACATTTTATTACGTTAATAATATGAATAAAACAAAAGCGTCATTATCGCTTTAATAATTCATATTATTAATCGACAATAATGGAATCAAACCGAATGACTTCTCACATAAGCATCGATAATCAATACCGTAGTGCTTACTATGCAACCACACGTATTCATCGTACTTTTTACTACTAGAGTAGTTCAACAAAGATCAACCAGTAAAACTTCCATAGTTATTTCAATAAAATATTTTTATCGTTTTCTCAATCCAAGAAAATAATTACATTTGTGGGGTCCACCAATGATTAAGTAGTTGCACGAATATTCCCCGCTAAACCAAGAATATTCCCCACCAATCGAATATAATATAACCACTTGCATACTTTTGCAAAATTTATAAATATTACCCATAACTATAACATTATATCAAATTATTCCATAATATTCAAAAATAATATTTATAGAAAATTCATCTTTATTTATAAAAGTTGGTGTCTTACAACCTCCCATTCTTATGTAATTTAAGCCCTCGAAATTAGGGTACGATACTTGGTATGTCGAAGAGGTAAGGATACCTTGATTTCATTTGATTCTAACTCCCAAGTCATTTCCTCAACATAGTGGTTCCTCCACAAAACTTTGACTTGAGGTATAACCTTGGAGCGTAGAATATGTTCCTTCTTATCCAAAATTTGAGCAGAACCTCTTCATACGCCAAATCTTCCGCTATTTTCGTCCGGGTTCTAACTTTCAATAATATGGTTCGGGTCTTTCACATATTTACGTAACATGGATATGTGAAAAACATTATGAACACGAGACATATTTGGGCGAAAGCGAGTCTATAGGCCACGGTTCCTACTCGATCGAGGATTAAAATGGGTGATGAATCGAGGATTAAGTTTTCCTCTCTTTCCAAATCTTGTAACTCCTTTCCATGGAGCAACTCTTAACAACACATGATCTCTATATCGAATTCCACGTCCTTTCGATGAAGATCAAGATAACTCTTTTATCGATTTTGTGAGGTTTTTATCGTTGTCGGATCGTTTGAATCTTTTAAAGTAGTCATACGTACCAACTCCGGTCCCAACAACGTTGCTTCACCCACCTCATCCCAAAGATCTTTGGAGAAGCGACACTTTCTTCCATACAACGCTCGAATGGAGCCATGCCAATACTTGCTTGATAATTTGTTGTTGTAGGAAAACTCCACCAATGGTAAGAACTTGTCCCAACTCCCCTTGAAATCAAGGACCTGCGAGTCTTAATAGATCTTCAAGAGTTTGAATAGTCCTCTCCGATTGTCCATCCGTCGAGGATGATAAAGTCGAAGCTAAATCGTAAGTCTGTGCCCATAGCTTTTGCAAACTAACCCAAAATCGTGAAGTGAATCTTGGGTCTCGATCGAAACTATGGATACGGTATATACCATGCGGTCTTACAATCTCGTTTATGTACATACTGAGCAAGGCGTTCAAGTGTATAAGTTTCTCGTATCGCAGAAGAAATGAGCGGACTTGGTCAAACTATCAACAATGACCCAAATCGCATCAATGCCTTGAGAAACCTTAGGAAGGCCAGAACGAAATCCATAGTAATGTGCTCCCACTTCCATTACGGAATTTCAAGTGGTTCTGATGGACCTTTTGGTACTTGATGCTCGCTTTAACTCGTTGACAAGTTAGACACCTTGAGATAAGCAAAATTATCTCTCTCTTCATATTGCTCCACCAAAATGTATAGCGAATATCATGATACATTTTGGTACTCCGAGATGGATTGCAAATGGTGTGTTATGCGCCTCCATCATGATATTATACTTTAAATCGTGGTCGTTAGGAACACAAAGTCCGGAGTTGACTCAAGTATTCCTTCTTCATCGATTCTTGCTTCCGGCGTAGCACCCTCTTGCACTTTCTTCCTCATACGCATCGACTCCGTGTCTGTAGCAAGCGAACTTTAACTTTATCGATTAAAGTCGGTTCTACTCGTATATTCGCTATTATCACACGCGTCCACAGAGTCTTTAACTCTATCTCCATCCTTTGCAAGTCACACAAAATGGGCGCTGCGTTGACAATAACGCACTTTCGTGCTTGCATATGATCTTCTACTCAATCGCGTCACTACCACGTTCGCTTTTCTAGGATGGTATTGGATGGTATGATCATAATCTTTCAATAGTTCAAGCCAACGTCGTTGTCGCATGTTGAGTTCCTTTTGAGTGAAGAAATATATGAGGCTTTTATGATCCGTAAAGATTTCCACTTTCTCCCATACAAGTAATGCCTCCAAATTTTAAGTGCAAAGACAATAAATTGCTTGACTCAGGATCATAAGTAGGATAATTCCTCTCATATTCTTTGAGTTGTCGCGAGGCATAGGCTATAACTTTTCCATGTTGCATGAGAACACATCCCAACCCTTTGCTCAAGCATCACTTGTAGATGACAAATCCTCCGAGTCGAGATGGTATTGTCGAACAGTCTTTGAAATAAGTCTCCTCTTGAGTTCTTGAAAACTCTTCTCATATTCTTCGCTCCAACCGAACTTTGTATCTTTTTGAGTCGGTGAGTCGATGGAGTAGCGATTCGAGAAAATCCTTCCACGAATCTCCGATAATAACCAATTTAAACCGAGAAAGCTACGTGACTTCGGTCATTGATTTAAGTTGTTCCCGGCTTTGAATAGCTTGATCTTTCTTTGGGTCAATGAGATATTCCATGACTTGATACCACGTGCCCAAGGAATGCTACTTCTTGACGAACTCGCATTTCTTCAACTTGGCATAAAGCTTATATTCACGAAGCTTTTGGAGTGTCGAATTTTTAAGTGTTGCTCATGATCTTCACGGCTTTTGGAATAAATAAGGATGTCATCAATAAAGCGACCACAAAGTGATCTAAATATTCCTTGAATACTCGGTTCATCATATCCATGAAGGCGGCGGGAGCATTAGTCGATCCAAAGGACATGACTAGAATTCATAATGCCCGTCTTAGAGTTACGAAAGCCGTCTTTGGAATGTCGTGGTTCTAATCTTCAATTGGTGATATCAGGAATGAAGATCAATCTTTGAAAAGAATTTGGCTCCTTGCTGTTGGTCAAACAGTCATCAATACGTGGCAATGGATACCTATTTTTGATGGTGACATGATTGACTCCGATAATCAATACAAAGTCGCATACTCCCATCTTTCTTCTTCACGAATAGAGCAGGAGCACCCCAAGGAGAAGTACTAGGGACGAATAAATCCAATGTCTAACAATTCCTGCGGTTGGGTCTTTAACTCACGAAGTTCGATAGGAGCCATTCGATATGGGGCTTTGGAAATAGGTTTTGTCTTTGGGTTCAAGGTCGATACAAAATTCAATTTCACGCCCGGGGGTAGCCGGGGAAGTTCTTTGGGGAATCGTCGGAAATTTATTAACAATAGAAATATCGTTCAAAACTTACGTATTTTTGTTTAAATCTGTGACATGAGCTAAGAAAGCTTAACATTCATTTTTCAATAAACGAATAGCTTTATGGCTTGAGATGACTGTGATTGATTTTAATGGTTTGGTCGTTTGAA
The DNA here is from genome assembly GCA_020205615.1 of Panax quinquefolius. Taxonomy (NCBI): domain Eukaryota; kingdom Viridiplantae; phylum Streptophyta; class Magnoliopsida; order Apiales; family Araliaceae; genus Panax; species Panax quinquefolius. The sequence continues at coordinate 16,418,381 of CM035162.1, read as the reverse complement.
TTAGCATAATAGGTTGATTAGGAATATGAAAGCTAACAACCTTACGAAAATAATCAATTTTTGCATGATAAGTAGTTAACCAATCAATCCTGTAAGAATCACGTCAAATGCAAGTATTTTTAGTGAAATAAGATCGACGGGTAATGTGAGGGTACCGATTTGAACCAAACAAGACTTATAAGCAGTGGATGTAATGAAGGTTTCTCCCAACGGAGTTTCCACGAGATAAGTCAAAGTCTAATTTCTCGAGTCAAATTTAATCGATGGCCAAGTAGGAGAAATAAAAGAATGGGTAGAAGCCGGTATCAAATAAAGTATAGACTTCATTTAGAGTTTATGATAAGCTTACCCGTGATGACCTCATTCGGGTTCCTTGCTCTCTGAGAGGTCACAACAAACGCTTCTCCTTGCAGCTCTAGGGTTTGACTTTTTAGACGGCCTTTGGTGCCTCCATCCTAGTTGAATTTGTCTTGATGGCGACAAAATCGAGCTAAGTGACCTTCTCTTCCACAATTATAACATGCTTTTGGACGGCGTAGCGATTCGATTGGACCGATGTGTCCCTCTTCTCCGCATTTGAAGCATATGATAGGTGGTCTTTCTCCTTCCTTAACAACTTGGTCTTTGGTCTTGACGTCTTTCCATCATTGTTGAATCTCCGTTTCTTGAAATGTCCATTCTTATTGTTTTGGCCTTGATTACCACCGAAGTGGTTACAAGTGAATCGGCTTTGTTGATTCCCTTCGCTTGTTGTTGTCACCGCCGATGACTACTCCATTTGGTATTATAATTTTGCTTGCCGTTTCTCTCTTTTAGTTACGTTGACTCGTTATCGCTCCCTTAATCGAGCCCTATTTACAACATCCGAATACAAACACGGTTTATGAGAAATAAGATGTTGGACGTATCTCGAACTTCAAACCTCTTAAAACATTCGTGCCATTCTCTCTTCATTATCCACCAAGTGGACGAATGGCCGTGATAACTCGCAAATTTTGCCTCGTATTGCATTACACGGTCATATTTATTTTGTTCCAACTTGATAAACTCCACCTCCTTTATGTGGCGAATACTTTTCGGAAAGTATTTGTCGTTGAACGACTCTGGAACTTCTCCCAAGATATCTTGAAGACAATGAGGTTGAGTACGCTTTTACCGATTCCCACCGATGTCTGCCTCCACGCAACATAAAGCGTGAAAAGGAACCTTTGCTCCTCGGAGCATCCCAAGACATCAAATATCTTGGTAATCTGCTTATCCATGCTTCCGCTTGAAGTGGTTTTGGCTTTTCCTTAAACTCCCGGTGGTCCCGGCTCCTTGAATTGTTTAGCGGTGGCCACCAGAGAGTTTTCGTGTTTCCACCTACATTTTGGGACGAGAGTCGCTCTCGCTTTCTTTGTTGCATAAATTACATAAAGCCTCCGAATATTTGATCATTCATCATTTGGTCGGTGTTATTGTTTGCACGAGGATTGTCGCCTTACGATGCACATTATCACGATTATTGATATGTGGTGAATCAACGATCGCTTTGTGCTCTATTGCTATTCTCAACATTCTCGGATGTCATTTTCGAGATCTTGCCACAAAACAAAAGATTAATTGACATGTAACAATTATCTTTATATTACGAATGACCAATAAAATAGCACATAAACTTAGGTAGGGTCATACTAACGAAAGGTATTCCGTCTCTCCCTCCTAGTACTATTCTCTCATCTTAGCGAGGATCATATCCTAAGCTCGATACCAATTGTGGCGCCCCAAAATTAGGTATACATCACCCGTCTTGGGTAGTCGGATACGTGGCATGTAATTTAAATCTGACTTACTAATATAAGCGTAAGGTATAATCGACATAAAGCGTGAGTTTGAATACAAATATTGTCTACTAGATATTATACAAACTCAAAAGAGTCCTCATTAAAATTATTATCACTTTATTTCACGAGAATAGTGAGGGACTACTAATGCTATCCTCCGGACCATTACTCCGTTCCCAGACTCGTCATTCAAACTATGTTTCTCATTTCACAGAAGAGAAAAGGTGAAAGAAAGAAAGGTGAGCTCAACTAGCCCGAAGAAATATTATGACTAAGATAATGCGAATAAATTATCAATAGCCTTCAACATTGTTAAACCGATAAAATATAATAAACATCAAGTTTAAGCTGCGGTGAACAAGCGATCCATTAAAAGAGTCAAGTAGAAAATAAAATCTACTATCTTTTATGATTTAAAAGGTTTTTCATCATTGTTATATTTGAGACTCGACTTTAATAAATAATCCACATCATCGAATCACCCTACTGCACTACTGACGAGGATATTCTTTAGTATCACGACCATAATTATTCACCGCTACGGGCCAAGAATATTTGTGTATTCATTAATGGTCATGATCATGCCAACAATCATCCATCGATGCACTACGACCCATCGAGGACTTTTACCACATCATTTGTAACATTACGGTCATGATTAAAGAATAATCCACGATCATAATCATACCAAGTCCATCCATGCTCTACGAGTGCCACGGATGACTTTAAAAAAAATATAAACATGAGGATGATGACAATGATATAAGAATTGATAAAACAAGTTCAAGAATTAAGTTATTCAGAACTAATAACATCCAAACTGTCGACATGATCTTTGCTTTGTAGAGTAAAATTCAAGAATGATCGGAAGAATATTTCCATGAAAAGATCTTTGGATGAAACGCGCAAATATCGAGGATATTCTACTAATTTCATGGAGTATAGAAGTCAAAGTTTTAACTTGTTGGGTATAATAAAGAATGGAATAACAAAAGAAATCACCGTGCATGCGGTACTTGCATAGGCGAGTTATTCCGAGAATAATAATAACGGAACCGGTCGGTGAAATTCACCGCAAGCGGGATGTTCTAACGAGAATAATAAAGATGGAACCGGATCCGGTGTAAAACACACAGATAGGATATTCCAATGAGAATGATAAAGCGGAACCGGTCAGGTGTAAAAACACGCTGAGCAGGATGTTCAGCGAGAATAATAATAAAGGCGGAACCGGTCCGGTGTAAAGGATGTTCAGGATGTTCTAACAGAATAATAATAATAAAGCGGAACCAGTCAGGTGTAAAAACACATGCAGGATGTTCCAGCGAGAATAATAGAAGAATGGAATAAAAAGAAGAAGATCACCAAGTATAGGGATTCAGCGTATCTGAGTTATTCCAATGAATAAATAAGAATGGAATAACAAAAGAAGTTCTCTTCATGAATACAAAAGAATAACACCACTTACAGGTACAACAAATAATATTTCCTACCTTAGAAGAAATGAATATTGGCAAAGTGAAGTAGCGAGAATACTTTTCTTCTTTTCTCTATAGTTTCTCTCTACAGAGTTTCAAAGTGAATTAAGTAAGAAAATAATGAAGGAATGAGCTTATTTATAGAAAAATAGAATGCGTAGTAATTAATCCATGAGCGGTCCAGATTGATTTACTTTAATCTGACGGTCCATATTTAAAGCAAAATCTTTTAAATAAAATATAATATATTCTATTTATATAAAAATATTTTACTATGCAAACACTTTATGCAACACTATACAAAACACTATACAAAACACTATGCATAATAAAATATAATATATTTTATTTATAGAATAACTTTAATAAAGTATTACATTTATATAAAAGATGTTTACATTTTATTACGTTAATAATACTGAATAAAACAAAAGCGTCATTATCATTATAATAATTCATATTATTAATCGATAATAATGGAATCAAAATGAATGACTTCTCACATAAGCATCGATAATCAATACTGGTGTGCTTCTTATGCAACCACACGTATTCATTGTACTTTTACTATCGAAGTAGTTCAACGATATCAGCGGTAAAACTTCGTAGTTATTTGATAAAATATTTTTATCGTTTTTCTCGTTAAAATGATAATTACATTGTGGGGTCCACCAATGATTGAGTAGTTATGCGAATATTCCTGCTAAACCGAATATTCCCAGAACCAATCGAATATAATATAACCACTTGCATACTTTTGCAAAATTTATAAATATTACCCTAACTATAACATTATATCAAATTATTCCATAATATTCAAAAATAATATTTATAGAAAATTCATCTTTATTTATTAAAAGTTGGGGTCTTACATATGTCCTCAATTTTATTTGTCACCACAATAAGAATTTTCTGAAAGTAATTGTTTTACCTTAACATTATGACAATTTGTTGGCTAATGGTTGTACTAAAATTTAATAATTCATTTATAATTTTCTTAAAAGTGATCATATGTTGATTCTTTATATATTACAGAGAATCTGAGCATTGTTTAACCATAGATGTAAAGGCGACAAGTCGAGTCGAGGTGACAATCGAGAGCTCACAATAATCTGTGGTGCGCCTTTTCTTTAACCCTCCTAATATCTTATTTATTGCTCTATTGACATACGAAATCAAGTATATAGCATACTTTAATTACCGAAATTTATAGCATCACCTTTGTTTGTTTAATTCCCGATTTATGATGTTCTTATGTGTATTTAGCTAATGTTGTCAGACTTAACAAAGTATAGCGCTTGATATAAAAGGGTAACTTTCACATTATCTTTGTTTTTTATATTGTGAAAAATTATAGTGGAGTGTAACAAGGGTAAATGAAGAATGAGTTTTTCAAGAAAAGGAAGGGACTGTGAAAGTTGGACAAGCAGAATATCATTTAGTAAACTAAAATAGAACATTTCATAAGTTGCTGATTTGTTGGGTATATGACGATCAAAATAATAACCACAAATTTGGAGATATAAGTAGTAAAAATTATAACTTTCTAATGGCTTGTCCATTCTATTTTTCTCTTAGAACCATCATGTTAAAAAGATTTATTCTTCATTATCAGTTAACCATTAATTATAATGAGTAGCATGAGTCTGCTTCATAGTCACAATATACACGTCAATAATATTTGCATTATTATCCTGACACCAAATTCACCCACTGACATCCCCAAAAAACAGCACCACCAGTAATTGTAAACCATAAATGCCTTCCATTTCAGCAAGAAAAATAATCCAAAACCCATTTTGGATCAACTGTTTATTACTCTTTTGTTTCGTAGAAGAGTTTAATTTTTTAAATGTTATGACACAATATCGTAAAGTTTATCGTTACTATTTTGTTACTATTTTTTTTTGGAACGGGGCGAGAATATTTTTTAGTGTAAGTTGATTTCTTGATTTAATGTTATGTTTGGTGTTTGCTTCATCTTCCCTTTAGCTCATAATCCTTTTGTTTTTGGATTGTAGGAATTTGGATGCTAGGATGACAAGACGTTTTGTGGGATATTTGATGGTCATGGTCCGTGGGGGCATTTTGTTGCCAAGACAATTCGAGAATCATTGCAGCTGTCTTTGTTGTGCAATTGGCAGGAGGCACTTGCTGAAGCCTCACTTAACCCGAATTTTGATTTAGAGTCGGATAAAAGGCTTTAGATATTTAATTTATGGGCATTCTTACTTTTAAGACTGAGGATTTTAATTAAACAGAGAAGTCGATGGAATTGACTCCGTATTTCCTCCAAATGATGGCCCTGGCAAATATGTGAATGGAAATTTTTACTTTTTGCCAACTTATTGCTTAATATATCACTGATGATCTTAGATATATGGCTAGCAGATTTTGGATGTGTGTGGAATTGCATTACTATTCAATATCCATCATGTTCAATCGTTGAACGGTCGTTGTGTTAATGTTTATATATATTGTGGCAAAAGATCTATGATTCCTTTCACTTATGAATTTTATATAAGTCCTATGACTGAGCTATTAAAGATGGTTAGAACTAAGAAGCTTTCTTCTCTTTGCATCAAATCATAACACCATATGCTAAAATTAACTATTAAATTGCTTTGGGAACAATTTTAAAATTGTGTCATTAAGTCACGTGGACAATACATTTTTTTTTGTTTAAAGACCAATTTTTTTCCCAATTCTTCGAACTAGCCCGTACATTGCACAAGCTATCAACTAGTGTTATATTTATGTTGCGTATTGGGTAGAATGGAGGATATGTGTAATTTACATTATTAGATTTAATTGTGTTTGTATTTGTATTTGTATTTATGTCCCCTTATTCTAACTAACTAATTAGTCATTTCCAACCTTAAGTTTACTTCTTTGCTTTCTCATTTGCAGTTTATTCTTTATCTCGAAATTACACAAGGACTTTTTTCAAACGGTGGTAGTTTAATACTCTCTCCGTCTCAGGATAAAAGTCCTTATTATTATTTTGGGTAGTCCCGTGTTAAATGTCCATTTTCCTTTAATAACCAAATTTTTATACATTTTTTCCTATTATGCCCGTAACATTAAATATCTCATACTTTTCTTATTCTAATTCTCTCTCCATATTTAATGACATTATTATGGACAATTTTGTCATTTTATTCCTCTTCTTAATATGCGTGAAAAGTCCACTAGGACTTTTATCCTGGGACGGATGGAGTATAATAGAAGAAATTTTGAAAGAACAAATTAATTAATCAATTTATGTATCAACCGAATCAACTTCACCGAGTTTTAAAATTTGTGAATGAATGAATTTATGTACCAATGGAGTCAATTAATTGAGTTTTAAAATTAAAATTTAATTTGATATCGTGCTTTTAGATATAAAAATTGATGATTTTACAAATGAATTTGAAAACGTCAAAATGTGACAGTTTTATAGCACGAAGGTTCCCAACTTATTGAATTCATTAGCAAAAGAAACTACATTATTTTATTCAATGAGCAAGAGTTGTGTCCAAAGCTTAGAAGGGGGCGAAAGAGCAAATTCAGGTTTGAGTACCTACCTCATGAGGATAATCTTCTTCTTATGAGTTATGACCTAGCAATTTCCCCCCACCATTAATGGATTTTAGTAGAATAGTGTTTGATGCAAATATTAACCTCTTAAAAGGTTAATTGTCCAAAGAAAAATGTAAAAACTAATAGATTCATTTCACATCAAATTGCATTTGTAGTCGACCTTGGATTGCGATTTAATTTTTCAAGTTTCTATCAATGTGTTCAATTAGCTTTGTCAAAATATAAAAATTACTTAACTTGTCGCTAATTATAAATAGTTTGACTGATTTATTTGGTATTACATAATGAAGTGAGTTAATTTTTTTTATCTAAGCACAATTTATTTAACTTACAATACAGTCCAATTAATATATATTGTTTGTGGGCAAAGGTGCAAAAATACACCTGATGTTTACACGGATATTCCACTTCCACCCTAAACTAAATTTTTTTTTCAAAAGTACCCTTAACGTTACACATTTTAGGTCAACCGTGCCCCTGCCCTTAACGGAGATGCCACATAGACTAACTCTGTTAATACGTGGACAATTTTTGCTGACGTGACAACATTTGCTGACGTGTGCAAAACAGAAAACTATATTTACATCATTTAATCAAAATACTTAAATTAATCGAAACAAAAAAAATACTAAAATTCAAAATAAAAAAAGCATAACATATTTAGTGTTGTAATTTTAAATTCAATTTAAATATTTGTTTACAAAAAATATTATAATTAATGATACCTTTTATATAATTTATAATTATTATACTTTACTATATAAAATTAGTCAAATTTTATTTTTAAAATACCTCAAATAATAATAATAATAATACCTTCTCCATTGCAAAAAAAAAATACCATCGTCAGATGAAAACCAAAGCAAAGCAAAGTTAAAAATGAAAAAAAGCAACCATCCAATCACATATCACATATCACATATCAAAGTGAAAAAGCTTCAATATAATAGACCAAAACAACCATTCTTAAAAACCTCAATATGCATCACGATGAAAAAAAACCCAAATCAAACAGTTTTAAAATATATCTCAAATCCATAAATCCAATCAATTTCTAAATCAATTCAAAAAAAGGATTAAAATAAATAATATTACCCCCTTCATCTTCAAAGATAACTAGAAGGAATTGAATTGAATTTTTTTTAAAAGAGTAACCCAGATTTGATTCGGAGTAAACAGATAAATAGAAAATTCCTTCTTTGACCATGGATGATGGATGCAGTGGAACTTTGTTCTGAGTTTTCAAACTCCATGGGCCTTGGTATCTACATCCTTCATCTCTTCCTCGCCTTTCTCTCTCCTCCTCAGCTCTTACCTCGCCTTTCTCTCTCCTCAGCTCTTTGTTCACCGCCTACTCGAATTATGTTTTGATTATGTACTTGAGACCCACTTTGGAATAGTTTGGAGGACGAGATTGTGATTGAGAGAGAAACAGAGACTGAAATCTAGAGAGAGAAAATGGGGATAAATGGAGTTTGGAAGAAATGGAGAGAGAAAGAGACAAACTTCAAATCTGGGTTTGGAGTTGGATCGAATGACTTGGAAATGAAGATCCAGATTTGGGTGAGTTTATGAGAGAAAACTTGAATATTTTTATTTTGTTGTATTTTATTAAAGAATAATTTTGAAAATATGAAAGTTTTTTTTATTAGAGTTTAATTATGAAATTAGGGTTTTTTGCCCTTTTTGTTTTCTCTTCAAGCTTCATCAACAAAAATTGTCCACGTATTAACAGAGTTAGTCTATGTGGCATCTCCGTTAAGGGCAGGGGCACGGTTGACCTAAAATGTGTAACATTAATGGTGCTTTTGAAAAAAAAAAATTAATTTAGGGTGGAAGTAGGACATCTGTGTAAACATCAGGACATTTTTACACCTTTGCCCTATTGTTTGCGGCGCATTACAAGCTACTCAAATAAATCAACAAAACAAAACGAACAAACCCATAAACAGTGGCGAAGCCACGTAAACATTGTGGGGTCAATCGACCCCACTGGGAAAAAAATTATTTTATAATGTAAGGTAAATTTTAAAATATTATATATAAATTGACCTCACTAAAATTTTATAAATTTTCTATTATACGGGGTCAAATTAAAATTTTATAACTTTGTCAATCAAATTTTAACCACATATGACTCATATCCTTTCAATATATGTATCTCTCTCTATAATATTTTAAACTAAATAATAATTTAATTTATATTATTTTTAAAAATAAATAATGAATTATTTACTTATGAATAGTTGTGATTAAAAAAGTCTATTATGAGTTAATATAATATATATATATCATATATTATTACTCATTATATTTTATTGTAATATAGTATATATATATACTAGAAAGTATAAAGTATTAAAAAATTTGGCTCAGGAGAGCTACTCCCGAACCCCTGCTATTTTTTTTGTAATTTAGTAATAATTTCGACTCCACTAATAAAGGTTTATGATTTCGCCACTACCCATAAAAAGATAAAGCAACCTAATCTACATTTGTTTATGCATGTATTTGTATTAATAAGGAGCATGCACGTGTGGTATAGTTTAATTGTGATTAGATACGAACATGTTCTATGTAAATAAGTGTGTGTTCAAATAAGATATGATAATTATAAATACTTTACAATAATATACAACAATAACATTGAGCAAAATTTCTCCATTAATCTACAAATTTGTTTAGTGCATGTACTTTTTTTTTTTTGTATTAATAGGGGAGTGCACTCATAAAATATTTACAAACATGCATATGTAATTTTTTATTTACAAAATAGTGTATTCTTATCCCTTTAATTTAATTGAGTGTTTTAATAAGTTGTGCACTTTTCTCTCTCCTTCATCCCTCATCTTTAATAGTTTAATTGTGATTAGATACGAACATGTTCTATGTAAATAAGTGTGTGTTCAAATAAGATATGATAATTATAGGGTACTTTACAATAATATACAATAATAACATTGATTTGCTTCTCCCATTCTACAAAATTTCTCCATTGAGGATGGCTCACATAAGTGTGGGCTCTTTCCTTTCTTCTGTTCAAATTTTAGCCCACATTTTATGAAAACCAGTTCGAAGTAGTTTCAAACATTTTCTTTCTTTTTTACTTATTAAAAACTTTTTCATTACAACTACAAGTTATTTGAATTATTAATTATCCTTGATTATTAGTTTTTTTTTTATTAATTTGTGAAAATAATATTAATAATATTACATAGCTCTAGAACCTCAATAGAATAGACAGGCGTTAAAAGGCAAAGATATAACAGGCCAAAAAGGGCTGAGCTACACTATCAGGCCCAAGTTTCTCGGTAACTCCCCGTGGCCCAAATACGCGTAGAAGAAATTACCCCAGAACCGCAATATACACGGCACACTACTCTAGTGTACATGATCCACCACTATATATATATATATATATATATATATATATATATATATATATACATACTGACACCCTCCACGCCATTCCCACAAACTACCTCTTTTTTTTCTCTATTTCATTCTATCTCTACATAAAGTGTATCAGAATGGGAAAGGTGACTCCAATTCATCTCTCTTATCTGCTTTCTCTCTCTATATTTATATGTTATGTTTGTATATAACTGTGAAATTGATTGAATGTGGTGATTTTACAGAAGAAATGCAATGAATGTGATATGAAGAACAACTGTGAAGAGAAGCAGAACAACAAGGAGAATAAAAATGGAGGAAAGAAGGATAATGTTTGTTTGATTGTGGTGGTTCTTAAAATCGAGTTACATTGTGATGGTTGCGCCTCCAGAGTTACCAAATGCATTCGCTCCTTGGAAGGTACCATATTAGATTCATTATACTCTTCTCTATCAGATTTTTTATGTGATTTTGACTATTTTGTATTTTTTTATCCTCGTCATTTGTGCATTTATGTATCCTTTATCCGGTGAATTTGTTCAATCGACAATGAGAATTTGTGTTATTTTTTGAAATCTATCAATTTCTGAATGGTACTTTCAGTAATCAATGGAGTCAGTTTACTTTTACGCTGCAGTTTATCTTCCTCTGTAACCGCCCATATTTTTCTATTTTGTTGCATAATTGCACTTTTTGATTCATTTTCGTGTGCAATGAAGGCGTTGAGTCGGTGAAAGGAGTCGAGGGCGACATGAACAAGCTCACGGTCATCGGAACTGTAGATCCGTCGAAACTCCGGGAAAAGATCGAACAGAAAACTAGGAAGAAAGTTGAAATTATCTCCCCGGTGCCGAAGAAAGACAAGGACAAAGACAACAGTAATAATGAGAACAAAAAAGACGGCGACGATAATCAGAAAAAGAAAAACTCCGGTGATGAACCTGCGAAACAGTCCGATGAGAAGAAATCTAAAGAGGTATTCACTAACGTGCGCCTTTGTGCGTATTATTTTTGTGTTTTTTTAATTCAAACTAAACTGCGTCGTTTTGATGTCTTTGTCAGCCAGCTGTCACAACGGCGGTACTGAAAGTTCCCCTGCACTGTGAGGGATGTATTCAGAAAATTCAGAAACTTGTCGGTAAAACCAAAGGCGAGATTATCATTCCTCTCCTCTGTCCTATTTTCCGTACATTGCTTTAACAGTGTCAGCTGGAGTTTATCTGATTGCTTAACGTACTGTTAACGGCGTTACAGGTTACTTGGAGATGTCAATCAACCGGCAAAAGGAATTGGTGACGGTGAAAGGAGCGATAGACATGAAGGCTTTGGTGGAGGCACTGAAGGAGAAGCTGAAGAAGCCGGTGGAGATTATTCCGGCGAAGAAAGATAAGAATGACGGTGCTGGCGGCGGTGGTGGAGGGGGGAAAGGAGCCGAGGACGGCGGAGGAGATGGTGGTTTGAAGTTTGAGGGAAACAAGATGGTTCAGTACGGCACCCAATATGAGTACGGGTACCCGTATGTGTATGGACCGGGTTATATGGTGACTAATGTACATGCTCCGCAGATATTCAGTGATGAGAATCCAAATGCATGTGTTGTGATGTGAGGAGGAGGATGATGATGATGATGATGATGATGATGATGATGATGATGATGATGAGTTTTAAGGTTAAGAAAGTGTAAATAGAAGGATATTCATAGTAGTTTTTTAGTAATGGTAATGATGGGTGGGTCAGTGGGTGGATATGGCTAGTCCAGTGAGAGAGGTCGGTTTAGTTTTTTTAAACTTATACATTTCCAATTTCTTGTTGGTTAGTAGTAATATAGTACTCCTAGTATTTATAAAATTGTCCTTGATTATTGGATTAGTTTTGATTTTCTTGGCAGTATTAATAATGGTTTAATGTTCAGATTAAATTATTGGGAGGTAGACCTCAGGTTTGGACTCACATGTACTTATAGAGCACAGTATACACATTTACCATGTTCCTACTTGGTTGTATACCGAAATTGGCATATATAATTTAAAATTTTCATTTTGGAAAGGTAAAATTGGACATGAATATATTTAAATTTTATTTAATTGTATTTTGACTTTTAATAATGAGTAAAAATATAAATAAATAAAATTTAAATACGCTCATATTTAATTTTTATGTCCACCTAAAAGAGTTGAATACTTAATTATCACTCATTGATATTCACAAAATCATTTAATACCATCAATTCTCTTTCACGTTACCAAACTTTATAGTAGTAAGTCAATGGATTTTCCTTTGGGTAAAGAGAAGAAATTTTTAAGCAATACTTTTGCTGCATAGAGTATGACTTTTGGGAGGGGGAGGGGAAGAGGAAAAAAAAAACCTTGACTAACAACACGTGCTTTTGTTATGCCTTTGTCAAAATAGAAGTCCAATTGGCTGTTAATTATTTTTAAAGAAAAACATAGACACAAAATTTTACTAATTAGTAGGTACTTAAAAATTCAGTAATAAATATATTTGTGATAATGTAATAATTCAATTAGGAAGGTGTAAGAAGTTATATCATGTGGGTGTTGCTTTTCTTTAGTTGTGTACCTTAGCTGCGTAGGCAGATCAGTTCATGAGATTTTGGTGACTATGACGAAAAATAAAAACGAGACATTCTTTGAAACAATGTCTTCATCTAAAAAAAAAAAAAAAAATAAAATAAAAAGTACAAACTGTATCCAATAAAGTACATTTTTTGAACTTAAAAATATAATAATTCGACTACAACAAAATATATAAAAATTTTGACTACAATAAAATATATGAAAAGTACGATTACAATAAAATATATGAAAATATATTTATTAAAAGATACTTCTTCTAGTGCTTTTAGAGCTAAATATTCAATTAAATGTTTAAAATTATATAGGAGTATAATTTAGGGTTGTTCTGATCAGGGGCTAAGGCGGTGCATTTCCTGGAACATATGCTGTTAGTGGAGTTCAAAAAGTACACAGCCGGCCGGTCCGTACAACCTTTTCTCCCATTTGGCAGTGTACTAAAATGCCCTTTGGCTCATCAATAATCTTCTCCTTGTGCAGTTTTGATAAAAATAAACGCCGGGTTGAGTACTTCTTCTTGTTATTAGTAGTATTATATTTCGGAGTGGGACAAATTAAAACTTGTAATTTTGTATAATATTAAATTAAGTAAAATATTTATGTCAATATTAAATCATATCCATACAAATTAAAAAATATCTCATTTAAATTTATTCAATTTTATTGTGTTAAGAGTTTTTCGTCATAATTCAACTTCAATGTTTACACTATTGCTAGGCATTAATTTTGAGATGGCATAAAAATAGTTTTGAGTCGGTATCAATTTGGACCTTCTTCAACCTTGTCATTTAGGGGAACATTGGGTTCCAAGAAACCATGCGCCAAAGTCCTTATTTTTACTTTTTGTTAATGTCAAAATTTGTTACCAAACAACGAATTTAAAATCTCTACAATAAATAAATAATTATTAAAAAGTTTGACCAAGAGATAGTTTCTGTCCCACTGCGTATATCTTCAAGCTTTCTCCACCTTCTTCCTCTTATTCTTAATAATTTCATGTGCAACGAAAAGGTGAAATTCTTATTTTTACCATTAAAATACACAAACTGCTGTATATAGAAAAAAAATAATTAAAAAAAATAAATAAGAATTCATCCTACCCAGAGGCGGACCTATGCATGAGCGGTATAGATACTTACCTATGCTAGTTTTTTTATATAAATATAGGGGTAGGGGTAAATATATAATTTAATAAGTTTAAGGGGCAAATTAATGAAAAAGTTAAACTTAAAGGATCTAAAAAATAAAGTTCATTAGTATTCTAAATATAACTATACAAGTAAGGCCGTAAAATGAGCAAACAATTCGGGTTCACTTCGTAATCGCTTGACTAAAAGTTCGATCCCGACTCGAAATATAAATGAACCAAATATGAACAAATTTTAAAGTTCGATAAATTACTCGGATCATATTCGTTCGAAAAGTTCAAGCTGTTAGAGGCTCGATTAGGATCGATCGCTCAATTTCATTAGCTAAATGAAGCGTTTCAATCAAACCTTATTTTATACTCGATAAAATTTGTGAACCAAATATGAGCAACTCAATACTCGGTTCATTTACATCCTTATATACAAGTACAAACTACTATGCTTCTGCTCTTTTCATTCTCTCTTGTTTCTTCTGTGACTCTGTCTTCTACATCTCGTCTCCACGGTTCCTCCACTAGTTAATCAACACATTAATCAAATAAAACGTTTCTGCAATAAATTTCATCTTTTCAGTTCTCAATTTTAAAATTTATGGATATTTTGGATGATGAATTATATGTTTTATGGGTTATTTATCTTATGTGGTTTTTGATGTAATTTTAGGATTACAAATTTTTACCACTCCAACTAGCTATAAAACCCAATTTTAGTTTGTTTCTTGTATATATAATTTTTTTTCTTCTGCCACATTTTCTTCAGTTTCTTTTCAGCGTTTCTAATATTAACTGATTTTATGTTTTTATTGCAGCAGGTTACACTAATCAAGTAACTAAGAAGGAGTTTCATCATTAATTTGAAGGAAAAATTTTGTTGCTTAATTTTAGCATTTATTCTGCAAATGCTAAATTTAAGTAGGTCAAAAAATTAGTCAAGGGTTAATCAATCTACGTCTTTAGGAGGTACTTTATCATTGCATTTTGTTTCAACACCTAGAATTTGTTCTGCAATTGTCTTTCAATATTGAAAGTTAATTTATTATATACCTTGAGGCATCGATCTAAATCGTTTTGTTTCCTTCTGTTCTTCCATTAACATGTATTATAGTAAGTAGTAGTAGTTTGCATCTGCCTCAAAATAAAGTGCGTATTTTTACTATTTAGATCTAGAATTGGATGACCACAAATTATGTTTGAGCAAGTTAATAAAATCATTTTTTTTATCTAACTTTAATTGATTTGATATTCAACTAAATTTTAATCTTAAAATCAATTTGTATATTAAATTTTAATTAAAATTAAATATAGCATAAATTTTAAATTTCAAAATAATTTGCACCACGTACGTACGTACGCTTTCTTTGTGTCAAAACAATTAATTTGCAGCCTGAGCTGGTGCAATTTGAAAATCTTGAAGGCCTTGTAAAGTTGGAGAAGAAACATGATGGAGGGCATTTCATCAAGTGACACGTGCAATCTTACAATCATTGCATGCATGCTCCCGTCTTTTTGTAAAGGGCGGGTAAAAAATAAATTAAAAGAAATCTTCACAAAATATAATTAGACATCACAAATAAACACAAACTTTGCATATATGTGATTCTTAAACACAACAACGTTATAGGTTTTGTTTTTTGTTTTTTTAAAGATAAATGCAAGGGAATGAGCTATCCTATCCTATTACGTACGTACGTACGTATAAGCCAGAGACAGAAAAATATATGTTTTTGGTTTCACTCACTCATTTTCCCAAACGGGAATCTTCACTCTTTCATTGGAAATTCTTTCTTATTTATGGACACAACATGTAAAGTTGTCATGGCAGTTGGCGTTAGATTCTTTAATTTTGATTTTGATTTAGTTTGGTCTGTAAATGAAGAAAGCGGGCTGCCTGCCCATAAAAGTTTTGGTCTCGTGCTTGGTATATATACTCGACAAGCCAACTCTAATCCCACATTCACACATTGGAGATCTAGCCCATTAATTAAATAAGGCAACTTGGACAACAATCACACAAAATTACAATAAGATGATAAAATATACAAATTTATAACCAGATTTAAGATGCCTCCGATCGATCCTCATATTGTCAGGGCATTTAAAGGTGGAGATATATATACAAATGAAAGAGCAATCTTGACCAACTCTCTAGGCACGTACAGGCCTGTGGGCTTGGACTAGGCAATGATCCTTGTTAAGTTGCTCACAACATATGCTAGAATACCGCGGCCTAATGGTTTGGTAAATAAATATATCCGCAAGCTGTTTAGAACTAGGAAGAAAAACTGGTTTCATGAAATTGGCTTGAACTTACTTTGTCTCTAACAAAGCGACATTCGACTTCTACTTGCTTGGTTCTAGCATGAAGAACTGGATTTGAAGCCAAAGCAATGGCAGATAAATTGTCAACATGAATGGAGGAGCACAATCGGAGTAGTAACATCAAGTGTTAAATCTGTTAAGAAACTTTGCAGCCAAACCAACTCACATGTGGCATCTGCCACTGACCTTTATTCTGCTTCAGCAGAGGATCTACTATATATTTAACAACAGATTGCTTTTTAACATCCCAAGAAATCAAGGAACTGCCAAGAAACATACAAAAACCAGAAATGAATTTCCTCCCCCTATTTTGGCCAGCTGTCGGAATAAGCATGTAAGAAGAAGAAGAAGAAGAAAACACCTTACGAAGTTTTATTTCACAAACCACCAGATTACTCCCATTTAAGAACCATTGGTTGTCTTTGTTTTGCATCTCAGCATTCACCTGATAAATTTGAAACCAGAGCCTCAGAAGGGTCATAAATTGTACAATTTAGTCACCAAGCAAGTTTTTATTTCTAGACATGTCACATTTCACGAATCCATTTTTCCATTCATCACTGCACCATTATTATTGTTTCCAAATTGGGACTCCACAATCCATGTGGACCTCCCATTTGTGGGGGGATCGAGTATTAGAGATAATGGTGCACCATTAACTGAGCATACTTCAGCATATGTACAAGCTCAAATTCAAGACGGTTCACAATCACAAGCTACATAAATTCAAATTCATTTATCTAAAGTAGTTTTTTTTTTTGTTTTAAATACGATGGAATTGTTGGTTTTTATTATTGTGCGAATTACAATTTAAAGAAATCAAATAACTCTATTCAAAATTGCATTACATGAGTTCCTTGAAGACAAGAACAAGCTCCGTTTGATTCTATTCACTCATACGGTTACTAATAAAGGGCAATTGTATTCATAAAAAACATAAAACAATTAAATTACCCTGTGAACCTCTCCTGAACAGGTGTGTGGGATAGTGAGAGTAGAGTATTTTTTTTAGTGGATCACTAGGTCAAATTAAATTTGATCCATAATTTGACTTATTTGAAATATTGATCTAATGAATCAAATTATCAAGAATAAATGAGTTGGAATTTTGATCTAATAAATTACCGAATAAAAATTATATAATTTGTGTAGGAAAAGTAGTGCAAATAATATTGTATAATTAATATTTATTTAAGTAAATTAAATATTTTTGCCAAATTATGTAACATTAGGCATTGTCCATTTTGTAGGTGAATCACGAATGGAAGAAGGAAAGAAAAAGAGAAGAGTAATATAATAATAATAATACTAGACAAATGTGGCAAAGATGGCCTAACTATTCACACAAAGTGACGAATCACAGTCTAATTCGGCTACGCAACTAGCACCGTTCAATATATCCCGATACGATATATTTCGACACGTGTCTCCTCTCTCCCCACCCCTTCCCACAAACCCCTATATTAACATCGTAAACCCCACCCCCCCTCTCGACCCTTCCATCTCTTAACCTCATTCTACCTCCTCGAGAGAAACTGACAAACCATTTTGTACGAAAAGGTTGAAGATATTTTCTTGCATCCAAACTCGCACCAGATCTCAAGGTACTTTCTGTTTTCAATTCAATTGTTCCCTGTTCCAGGGGTTTTTTGATTGGTTTTGGATTTGATTTTGGTTGTTTTTTGTGAATTAGATGGTGTCTGACGCGAGCAAGAAGAAGGCGGCTCAGAAGAAGGCAGCTGCGGTGGCAAAGAGGGGAGGAAAAGCGGCAGCTGCGGCTTCGGCGAAGGCTGCTGCGGCGGAGAATGGAAGCAGTAGTAGTGCTGATAATTTGGCGAACGAAGTTGGGGCGCTTCAGATTTCTGATCGGACTTGTACTGGTGTGCTGTGTTCGCATCCTTTGTCTAGGGATATACGAGTAAGTAGTTCATGAATAATTTTGATTGATCTGTTTTTCTATTTTGTTCCATGGGCAGTGTATTTGTAAATGCTTCATTTATTTATTTGATGGATTGTTTTGTGGAGTTAAATTTATGTTAATTTAGGATATTTAAAAAAAAAATTCTGCTGTATTGATTTTGTTCATTTGATACTGAATCTGTCTAGCTTTATTTTATTTCTTTGAATTTGTTGCTCAAAAACTGAACAAAATCCATTCTTTGAATAAATAAAAAGATTTGCTTTTGAAGAATCGATTACTGAAGTTGGATACTTTGCATGAATGGGAAAGACTTCAAATTGTTGTTTTATAGTTTTGATTGCTTTTTATTGGATTATATATATATATATATATATATATATATATATATATATATATATATATATATGGGAATCCATCCATAGCGGCGGCCATGATGGATCTTTATCAACAACCTCTTTTCGAATAGTTGATCAACTTATTGGAAAGGTGAGATTGGGATATATTAATACTACCAAGTGATAAGCTCTACCGGCTTTTATTTAAATATGAGGGGCCCACATTTCAACATATTGTCAGTATAGTTAAAACAAAATGAATATTTAATATTAAAAATATTACCTATGATACGACATGTAATTCGGCTTACCTTTTTTTTTTTTTTTTTACGCATTTATCCATTATATATCATGACTCAGTAGATTAAAATAGAATAAAAAAATAAAATTAATATTAAAATATTTCGGCCGGTACAACTTGTACCGGATTACTCTTTTTTAAAAAACTGCCGTTAGTAGGGGTGCTCATCGGTAAAAACCGAACCTGCATCAGAAAAACCGAACCGAGTACATCAACCAAAAAATCCGGAAAATCAAGAAGGCGAATGCAGTCAAAATCCGGGAAAAATCAAGAGGTTCGATCACCAAAACGGTTATCAAAACCCGATTTATTTGGTACGGGTTGATTTACAAAATCGGTGCACCGGTTTTTTCGGTTCGGTTTTCGGTTATACCGTTAATAATTAAATAATTTTTTATATTAACAAATTTAATATAAAAACAAATTTCTTCTTTGATTTACAATAATATATTAACAAATAATTGGTACAAAATTCTATTGTATTGTATAATGTTATGGGCCAATTATTGCATAATGTTATGGGCCAATAATTGGTACAAATAACGGTGAGTACAAAATTTATTGTATAATGTTATGGGCCAATTATTGCATAATGTTATGGGCCAATTATTTGTTAATATATTATTTGTATGGTTTTCGGTTCTTTTTCGGGTTTTTGGTATTACACAGAATTCAAAATTTTCATTATCGCTACTAGCATGCAGAAAAGTATAAAAACCGAAAAACCGGCATCGAAAAAAATCGAAATCAGAAAAAAACTAGATCATGTAGATCTAGGTTTTCAACAGATTCGATAAAAAACCTAAAAAAATCGAATTTTTGAGCACCCCTAGCCGTTAGCTTCTATATTAACAATAATAACAATAATATTTAAATAGTTACTCTTTTAAAAAAAACACCTGGTAGGTAATATTTTAATTTAATTTATAAATATAAATATAAAGTTTATTTATATTAACAATAATATTACCAATAATAACAATAAATATAAATAAAATATTAAATAACAATAATAACAAAATAATATAACAATAAATAACAATATAAACAATAACAAATAAAAATAAACAATATTTATATTTGTTATTATAAAGTTTATTTATAATAACAATAATTTCTTTATATTTATATTTATAAATTAAATTAAAATATTACCTAAGCTTTTTTTTTTTTTAACGCATTATATAATATAAAAATTATTAAAAATTATATCGTTTATAAATATAAACTTTATATCGGTCTTTAATAAAATATAAAGTGTATATTAATATAAACTTTATATCATTTTCAAAATATATTAATATTAAGGTTTATATCAAACTTTATATCAAGTGTATAACCTTAAGAATATAAATGTGTTAAAAACAAAAGAGTGTTTTACAAGTTTACTTAAAGTGAAATATTTTAATATTAATTTTATTTTTTATTCTATTTTAATTTCTTTGAGTCATGATATATAATGGAGAAATGTGTAAAAAAAAAAGAAGAAAAAAGGGTTTACAAAACAAGTCGCATCTTAAGTAGGTAATATTTTAATATTAAATATTCATTTTGTTTAACTATCTTGACAATATGTTGAAATGTGGGCCCTCTTATTTAAATAAATAAAAGATTTAGAGCTTGTCATGGTTTGGTATTAATATATCCCAATCTAAGTCTTCCAATAAGTTGATCAGACTTCGAATTGTTGTTTTATAGTTTTGATTGCTTTTTTATGGATTATATATATATATATATATATATATATATATATATATATAAAACACTAAAGAAAGGAAATGGCTTTAACAATTTGGAGTTTAAACTATCACCAACTCCCAATTTTTTTTCCTTTCTTTGATGCTTTGGTATTGGTGTGCCACAAAATTTGTTTAATGCACTTTAATTGTGGGAATTATGAAAAATGATGAATTATAGGTTTATGGTGAAGAGCTTTGATATTGGTTGATCTTGTAATTGTATCCTTATAACGCAATAAATTGAAGACCTTAAATGATTGTTTTGAGTGGACGAGTAGCCATTTGTTGGGTATCGTGGTAATAAATAGATTTGCTGTCAAAAATCAATTTCTTCAGAAGTTTCTAATGGATTTTTTAGTTCCTTTTGTCACATGCTCAGTATTTTCTTACCTGTTTCATTTCAATTGGTTATTAATTTCTCATAATCGTCCTACCAAATTTGAAGTATTTGGCATTACTTGGTGTTAATACCAAATTTCATATGTGGCACTTAATTGTGGAATGAATGCATATCCATTGGCTATATCTGCATATATCTTAATAGCATGTCTCTTTAATGGATGAGTCATGAGACACATTGCTTCAGTTTATGATTTTAGAACCTTCTGAAGCAGAAAGGCAGTGAATGGAATTTATTTATTGAAGAAACTCATTTGCACTTTTATTTCAGTTCACACTATGTCATTTAAAATCAATTGGTTGTGGTTGTAGGCTTGTAGCTACTGTTTTCACAATCTTGCATGACAACAATTTGATCCAGGACTTATCTGCACCATAAATTGTATTTACGTTGCTGTATGCTAGCATTTCAACTCATCTCATCTCACTTGAATATTTGAAGTGATTAAATCCTTTTCTGGTAGCTTGCATAGTACACTGAACAATTACAGAGTATTTCCCATCTTTTCAGCACATTTGGGTGCTTCACTTGTAGTGTGATGATGCGACATGGCAATTCATACATATGCTTATTTAAGCATGAGTAGGAATTAGAGTAACCGTAATTATTAAGTTGATGTGTGAATAATGCTTTTGGTTTGTGCATTAATATTTAAACAAGATGACCGATGAATAGTGTTTAATTGTTTTCCTCTTTGTATAAGTGGATACAATATAATCGAATAATGTTCTTTATTTTCTTTCTTTCTTTCTTTATTTTTCTTTATTTTCTATTTTCTTTCTTTCTTTCTTTCTTTCTTTCTTTATTTATCTATTTTCTTTCTTTATTCTTTTAAATGGGAATTGAGATACGTAATGCGATTATCACCATTAGGAAAATATATTAAAAAAAGGGAAATCTGCACTGCAAAACCACCGCTCTTCTTTCAGTAAAAAAATTATTATTTTGGCAAGTTAAAGTTGGGTTTCTTAAATCAGATGTAGATTTAGTTAGAAACAATGTTTTAAATAGTCTACAATAATAGTTTGGAATCTTCTTTTGCAAGCACTGTAGTAATATTAGTAAGCAGCTGGGACATGGTAATAGGTGCCATAACATCTAGAAATTGAGAGAAGCTTGGGACTTTGTGCTCTGTCTGGATGAAGTGAAGTTACTCCATTGTTCTTATGTTATGCCTTAGTTCTAGATATTGGGATCTAGGATATTTAATTATAATCATTGCTGGAGATGCCAACGAACTATAAGGTTCTTTAGATGTAGACTTTCTCATGGTAGTGGGTCTCACTTTTAGCTCATTGTTGCTAGCTTGGTGCACCTAGACGAGGGCCTAGACCAGCAGATGGGTCTCTGTCACCAGGGTGCTCTGCCAACAATGTTTCCAGGTTAATTACTTGATCATTCTGTATTGTGAATATATCCAATTATCTTAAACCTTGTTTAGTATATTGAAAGATCCCAATCTTGTTGATGGCTATTTCTTATACTGTAAAACAATGCCCATATCCTCCATATAACTTGTTTTGTTCTCTCTTTGAGCTGTATATTGTGGTCATGGTTAGATTTTGGATAAAAGTTAATTATTTTTGTTGATTGCAGATAGAGTCTCTGTCTCTTACCTTTCATGGACATGATCTTATTGTTGATTCCGAGCTGGAGCTTAATTATGGAAGGTTGGTTTGTATATCTCGATAAAGTATCTCTTGTTGTATGTGGTTATTTATTCCCTCTGATGAAATTTTATCTTTCTAGACGGTATGGCTTGCTTGGATTGAATGGCTGTGGGAAGTCTACTCTCCTTGCATCAATAGGGTGCCGAGAACTTCCCATTCCAGAACATATGGATATTTTTCATCTCACGAGGGAGATTGAAGCTTCTGAAATGTCTTCGCTTGAAGCAGTGATAAATTGTGACGAGGAGAGGTTGAAATTGGAAAAAGAAGCTGAAGCCTTGGCTGGTCAGGTCTGTATTTAACTGAAAAATATCCGTGTCGGGGAATGTGAACTGTCTTTGCAAGTGTATTGATTAATGAAATTTATATTGCCTTTTCTCTAGGATGATGGTGGTGGAGAAGCTCTTAAGAGTATTTATGAGCGTTTGGATGCCATGGACGCGTCAACTGCTGAGAAGCGTGCTGCTGAGATATTATATGGTCTTGGTTTTACCAAAAAGATGCAAGAGAAGAAAACCTGAGACTTCTCAGGTGGATGGAGAATGAGGATTGCTTTGGCACGTGCTCTGTTCATGAACCCAACCATATTGTTGCTTGATGAACCCACAAATCATCTAGGTCAGTTTATTTGCTTGAAAGTTGATCTTTCTTTTTTCTATCCCCACAGTCATTCGTGATTTTTGAACTTTTATTTATTTGTGTTTTTCTTTTCTGGTTCTATTTTGGTTGCTTGCTTATTGGTTGGATCTATAATTGTATAAATCCATTTTATTTGACAAGTTTATATTTCTATAATCCTTTCTACTGGAGATATTATACGGGTTGCAAAGATGATGTGGTCCTATGAGAGCGTTGTGTCCTTGATTGGAAAATGATTTGGAGTCTTTCAATGGCTTTGTTGCCATCAAAAAATAGTCTTTCTGCCAAATTCCTAAACCCAATATTGTTTGATCCATTATTGTTGGGGAGTTTTGTGGAGCTCATGCCCCGTTATTTGTTGAAACCCTAGTTCTATGGGGAAACTAATTCCTGCTTCTATATTTCTAGTGGACCTTCTTTCCCCCTATTCCCTTAGTTTATTACAATTCTTGATGTATTTCTGTTGATGATAAGCTACGTTTTAATACAGATTTAGAAGCTTGTGTCTGGCTGGAGGAAACCCTGAAGAAATTTGAGCGTATCTTGGTTGTCGTTTCGCACTCCCAGGACTTCCTGAATGGTGTCTGCACCAACATTATCCACATGCAAAGCAAGATGTTGAAGATGTACACTGGAAATTTTGACCAATATGTTCAAACCTGTTCAGAACTTGAAGAGAATCAGATGAAACAGTACAAATGGGAACAGGACCAGATTGCTTCAATGAAAGAATATATTGCTCGATTTGGACATGGGTCAGCTAAACTAGCTCATCAGGCTCAGAGCAAAGAGAAAACTCTGGCAAAAATGGAGCGTGGCGGACTTACAGAGAAGGTGGCTAGGGACAGGGTTCTGGTTTTCCGATTTGTTGACGTGGGGAAACTTCCTCCACCTGTACTACAGTTTGTAGAAGTTTCATTTGGTTACACACCTGATAATGTCATCTACAAGAACCTCGACTTTGGGGTACATTTGCGCATTAGTTGGACCTAATGGTGCTGGGAAGAGTACATTGCTTAAGCTGATGACGGGGGAGTTGGTTCCCCTTGATGGCATGGTGCGGCGTCACAATCATTTGCGCATTGCACAGTTTCATCAGCACTTGACTGAAAAACTTGACTTAGAGATGTCTGCCCTTCTGTTTATGATGAGAGAGTACCCAGGAAATGAGGAAGAGAAGATGAGAGCAGCAATCGGTAGGTTTAGGCTGACAGGTAAAGCCCAAGTGATGCCTATGAAGAACTTGTCAGACGGACAAAGGAGCCGTGTGATTTTTGCATGGTTAGCATGGAGGCAGCCCCATATGTTGCTACTGGATGAGCCGACTAACCATTTAGATATTGAGACTATTGACTCGCTGGCTTAGGCACTGAATGAGTGGGACGGGGGCTTGGTTCTTGTTAGCCATGATTTTAGGCTCATAAACCAGGTGGCGCATGAGATTTGGGTGTGTGAAAGTCAAGCTGTGACCCGTTGGGAGGGTGATATTATCAGCTTTAAGGAGCACTTGAGGAGCAAAGCTGGTCTATCGGATTGAAGAGACTAACAATGTGTTGCCTACATACATATTAAATTAAGGTACTGCTGGTACTCCTTGGCTTACAGTTATTCGTATTGCAGCTATGAAACATACAATCTCTGTATGTTTGCTAGTACTACTTGGCTAACAGTTATTTGTAGTGCAGCTATGAAACATACAGTCTCTGTATGTTTGCTGGTACTACTTGGCTTACAGTTATTTGTAGTGCAGCTAGGAAACATACAGTCTGTATGTTTTTTTTCTTCCCAAAATGGATGATGAGGGAACAGAGGAAGAAGATTATCATGTCGATGTTATTGTTTCGTTACTTGTTCATCTGGTGATTAGTTTAGTTTATTTTTGTATCTTTTACTATTTGCATTTTTTTTGCTTGTAGTCTTGGGTCTGGACCAAGAAATATATTATGTCGACGTTGATGTTTAAATTCTATGTATTTGATCAATTTATGTTTTGAATTTTATTTATTTTCCATTGCTTTACCTAGCTAGTTTTAAACAAAACCGAGATATATATGCTATTAAGCGTTTAGATAATATATTCGTAGTGCACAATCTCATGATTATGATTAAATTGCACTGAGCCTTTCCAATACGATTTAGTAGGTTTTGATGAATTCTCAGATCAGATTGACATACCTAAACATACACGCTTGACAAGAAAAGTTTTGATCGAAATCCTAAAAGAGACCATATTCATGGCCTGAACTCAACTGCAAATGTTCCTAGGAGGTGGTATGGTGAAGAGACAACTTATCTATATGCTCGCACACCTAAACAATCTCTGAAGAGAATGTCATACGATGAACTTTGAGTTGAGCTATAGACTACTACTATGGTTCTTGGTTTAGGCGGAGTTTGTGGTGTCGGTTAAAATTTGAATCTACTAGTGAATGTTAGTTGTATTTGATGGTCAATTTATTTTTTGTTTGATATTTCACATGAATTCCACATTGGATAAATTCAAGAGTGTAGATGGGTTAACCTTTTAGGTAAGGAGGTGGTTCAACATGCTTATTGGGTCAGTCTACACAGATGTGCGCTGCATTGGTGATGAATTGATGAGGGATGGTTCGTATAATTCCGTTACAAATAGTATCAAAAGCTCATGGTTCGATGGGCCCAAGTATCAACTTTAGGGTGTGAGGGTGCATTCGCAGGCTTCGTGGGTGGAGCAAATAGAATCCAAGTATCAACTCCAGGGTGCGTGGGTGAATTCGCAAGCCTCGTGGGTGAAGCAAATAGAGTTGAATCAGGTGGAGCATGAGATGATTTGAGTCGGGTGGAGCGGGCTCATGATGACTATGGGAAAGTTGCTCAAACACGTTTGCCTCGGGCGTGGTGGAGTAGTATTAGAGTCGAACAAAGTTCTTGAAGGACTCAAAGGTGAAGTATGATTTGAATCGGGTGGAGCACGAGATGATTTGAGTTGGATGCGGGCTCTGGAAAAATTGCTTGGGGTAAAGGGTTCACAAGGAGCAAGGTTGAGTCGAGTTGAGCAGGCTCAGGATGGCTCTAGAAAAGTTACTCAGGGTGAAGGGTTCACAAGGAACAAGGTTGAGTCGAGTTGAGCAGGGCTTAGGATGGTTCTGGAAAAATTGCTCAGGGTGAAGGGTTCACAAGGAGCAAATATTGTACTCTCACATAGACCTGGCAAAAGAGGCCCATGGTAGGGCTTTATTCGCAAATTTTTAGCCCAAGAAAATCTCGGGCCTATTTGCCCATCCAGTTTTGGGTCTCGGTCCGCTCTTCGGCCTGCTTTTGGTCAAACCCATAAATATAGCATAAAATAGGCACAACATTGGTCTCGCTACCGTGGCCATAAACCCCCGGCCGCCACACGGCTTTAAGGCTGCAGATTGTTGGCCCAAGAAAAGCTGGGCCTTTTTGTTCCTTTGTTTTTTTTTTACCGCCATTCACCCAAATTTGGAAATTGTCGGTCTACTCCCACGTTTGCCTCGGGCGTGGTGGAGTAGTATTAGAGTCGAGCAGATCTCTTGAAGGACTCAAAGAAGGTGTGTTTAATGGTGACTATTCTAGTATGATATTTATGATGGCCGTATTCAAGTGAAAGGTGGAGATTGTTGGGATATTTCACATGAATCCCACATTTGATAAATTCAAGAGTGTAGATGTGTTAATAAGTATGATGGAGTCTCAACTTAATAGGTTAACCTTTCAGGTAAGGAGGTGGTCCAACATGCTTATTGGGTCAGTTTACACAGGTGTGCATTGTATTGGTGATAAATTGATGTGGGATGGTTCGTACAATTCCGTTACAATTTTCAACATCTTTTTGTTATTTAACTTTCGAGGTTATGGCAGTTCATTTTTGTTTTATTCGGATTGGGCATAGGGAGACCGGAAAGAGTTCAAACCCAGGAACAAGCCCACAACATAGACCCTTGGATTGAATTAATTGAGTTTGCCTGTCATCTTTCCTCTTTTGTTATAAATAAAAGGCTTAAATATAAATTTACTATCCTAAATTATTGATTTTTTCACTTTGGCGATTGACCTTTCAATCTTTTCAATCAGGTCATTAAACTATCAATTTTTTTCATTTTGGTTCAATTGAACATGTCATGTCATAAATTGATTATGTGGCTTGAAGACGTGACATGTAAAAGCTAATGTGTATTTAAATTGTAATTAATTTAAGACTTAAATATAAATTACTACATCAAACTATTGATTTGTTTCCACTTCGATGATTAAACTATTGTGATATCTATATTATTTTAAATTTGTTAATGATAATTATTTGTTTTCCTATTAGGTTTTCAAATTTAGATATTAATGATAGCGTTAATAATATTTTTTATTATTACTTAGATTTTATCTTTTAAAAAAATTACCTCTTAAATAAGATGTTTTCATTTTAAAAATATGTTAAGCTCGTATTGTTAAATTGTAATGTTATATAACATTTATGCCCTCTTAATTTTTATAAAATAATTTAAATTTATAATAAAATGAGTTTTTTTTAACACATTATTAGTCACATACTATGTGCTAAAGTCACGTCATCAATCTACGACGTGATGACTTCAATTGATTTAAAGTGGAAAAAATTAACTGTTTAATAACTTAATTGAAAAAAATTAAAAGGTCAATTACCGAAGTGAAAATAGATCAATAGTTTGAGGTAGTAATTTA
The DNA here is from genome assembly GCA_020205615.1 of Panax quinquefolius. Classification (NCBI taxonomy): domain Eukaryota; kingdom Viridiplantae; phylum Streptophyta; class Magnoliopsida; order Apiales; family Araliaceae; genus Panax; species Panax quinquefolius. The sequence goes on along the minus strand of CM035162.1, from coordinate 16,390,342 downwards.
TATTTAAGTCTTAAATTAATTACAATTTGAGTACACATCAACTTTTACATGTCACGTGTTCAAGCAATTATGACGTGACATGTTCAATTGAATCAAAGTGGAAAAAGTTGATAGTTTAATGATCTGATTGAAAAAATTGTGAGGTCAATCATCGAAATGGAAAAATGTCAATAGTTTGAGGTAGTAATTTATATTTTAGCCTAAATAAAATGGCTTTAACATAAGGTATTATCTTGAATTATTGACTTTTTTTCATTTTGATGATCGACTATAATTTTTGCAATTAGGTTATCAAACTTTTAATCGTTTTCATTTATTTCATTGCCCACTGTTTTGAAGAATGTACATATATCAATGTCCATGTGTCCACTGTTTTGAAACTCGGTCCAGACCGACTGATTCAACCAATTGAATAGGGAATCGGTTTCATGTTCGGCTTGATTTGACCCGATTGAACCAATTTAGTCAAAATCCGGATTAATGAATCGGTTGACCACCGATCGAATTAGTAGTTCAACCAATAAAACCGGCTATAAGTTGATCCAGACCGGGTTTTAATTATTTTTTAGTATTAAAATTTAACCTATTTTAGAAATATTATAACTCAATTTTATTGTGTTTTAGTCCATAAAAATGAGATTTTTAAAATTTGATTAATTATTAATAATATATGTTTTTATATATTTATGACATCACCTGTTCAATAACGGTTCAACTACTGGTTGAACCAGTGACCCATCCACCCGATAAATTTTTCGATTTGATGACCGGTCCGGATCTTAAAACATTGCATGTGCCACTTTCAGTACATTTAGTTATGTTGTTCACTAGTGCTGTTGCTATGATTGTTTATTTTTGTCTGATTATTTATTATTTTATTTGAACAAATTACTGTTTTAATCATTTATTGTAATATTTTTCTCTTTTGTAATATATTAAACTTTTAATATATTTAGTTTTTGGACAATGTCAACAGTCCTAATTGGGTAAGAACAGTGTGTACTTTGTTTGTACCATAGGTATGTAAGTATTGTGACCTCCTCAGTGAGTAGTCTCAATTCATGTCATGTAGCCATAGGGCATAGTCTCTCTGACTCTCTATAATTATTATTACTATTACTCTATTAGCATGCACAGTTGTAGGGTTTTGTTGTTATTGTAACATCTAAATCGTGTTTTGTTTCATCAAAATTTTCACATGCTTCAAATTTTCCCAATGACCAATAACATCAATCATCTGATAGGTTGTGTTTAACGCGATCAATATCTTTCTTTATGGCGCTTGTTTCATGCGTAAAGATCTTTCAAAATTTTAGAGTAATGAAAGAGCTTTTGCTTCAACTTGTTCTACTTATGACTAATTATCTTAAAAAAAGATAATTATCATGATAAAACAATGGAGGGGAGAAGACCGCCTAGCAAGTCATACAGTGGTATGATATATTGTGTTTATTATCACTTGCTAGTAGCTTTTGTGTGAGGCTTCTGGTATTTGGTGTTTTTCTTGGTTTGGAGGGAGTTCATAGGCTGTTTGTTTTTCTTGTGCTAGCTATAGCTATGTGGATCGGTTTTGATCAAGTCAGCTGACTATGGACACTCGTGGCAGTGTACCGGGGTAGCACTTAGCCAAACACCGGGTGACAATCAAGTAGGCATGCGGTATGTCAAGTTACTGGGCAGCGGGTGTATGAGGTTGCACAAAGGCTGTTGGTGACATGAGTTGATATTTGGGGTGTCAAGGGGCTGATTAGTGCGGGACATGACGGGATGCAGCGGAGGTGCACCACATGACGGTTGCACAACGTGTAGGCATTAGTCTTGGACGTGCATTGCTGGGCAGGCGCACGTTGTCCACTGATGGGCAGCAGTCGAACGGGTGGAGCAGATGCACAACGTGGTTGACTGACAGATGCGTTGAGGGATAGACACATGGTAATGACATGCACAACGTGCCAACGGACAGGTACAAGCAGTGACCTTACCGACATATATGACTGAGTATAACGGGTGTGTAGCGCAAGGCGTTTGCACAACGCGTATGCATTGGTCATGGGAGTGTGTTGCTGAGCAGGCGCACGTTGCGCACTGATGTGCGCAGTTGTCGGACGTGTGGGACAGTCGCTCAATGTTGCTGATCTGATAGATGCATCAAGAGGCAGACGCATGACTCTAGTGTGCCAACAGACAGGCACAAGATGTGATGCTGCCGACAAACAATGGCACACACTGATGGCGCACAATGATGGATTGGCTGATTGGTTGTGCAATGACCACTCCTTCACAATGCGAAATTTCGGAGTCGAATGCATGAATAGTAATCGGACTCACATTCATGTGAGCAAGATGTGAAAATATTTTTTTTCCCCGTAGAAATAACAATTCCCGTTTTTACTGGGAAAAAGTATTAGTTGAAGGCTCTTTGACGGTGTTATAGAGTCATGATTGGTTACACATAATCTCAACATATATATATATATATATATATATATATATATATATATATATATGGGAAAAATGTATGTATATAGTTGTGTATTACATAGTAGAGTTATATGACGATGATATATATATATATATATATAGCCTATATATATATATATATATATACATGCAACAAACACGCAGTGAAGAAATAATCCAAAAATACCAAAAATAAAAATCAACGTCCACATACCACTTCCAACTTTAAAAAAAAAATGTACTATGCAAATGTTTGTTTTATAAAACAAATGTTTTATTTTTATTATAAAATATAGCAAATGCATTTATTTTATAAAAAATGATTTATATTTTGTTATAAAATATATTATAAAAACATTTGTTATAAAATATTTGCTTTTTATAAAACATTTTTTTTATTTTACTAATGAAAATAAAAAAAATGTTTTTATAAAAACAAATATTTTATAACAAATGTTTTTATTTTTTATAAAATATATTATAAAAACATTTGTTATAAAATATTTGTTTTAATAAAATATTTTTTTATTTTTTCCCGTAAAAAAAAAAAAAATATTTTATAAAACAAATATTTTACCCCAATGTTTCTATTTTGTTATAAAATATATTATAAAAACATTTGTTATAAAATATTTGCCTTTTTAATAAAACATGTTTTTATTTATCAAGATTTAAAATAAAAAAAAATGTTTTATAAAAATAAATATTTTATAACAATTATTTTATAATATATTTTATAACAAAATAAAACATTTTTATAAAATAAACAAACATTTGCATATTTTATAACAAAAAACATTTGTTTTATAAAATGAACATTTCATTAGTTGACATTTTTTTTTTTTAGCTATACTAACATTTTTTTTTTTTTCGGTAGAGGCTAGGTTGGGATTTTTTTTTTTTTTTTTTCCGGTAGAGAGCTCTTACAGGTTGACATGATATATTTTTTTTTTTTTTTTTTTTAAGTTCATGACTTCTTGTCAGTCTAAAAAGGGTTATTACAGACAATGACCATAAAGCATGCATGGATACATATATATATATATATATATATATATATATATATATATATATATATAACACACGCAGTGAAGAAATAATCCAAAAATACCATGCCTGCTCAACGTCCACATGCCACTTCCAACTTTAGTTATAAAAGTAGTGATGTGCATTATGATTGGAAAACTAGCTAGCATATTCGTGTTGGATCTATATATTGTATGAATATATAGGTAGAAAAGATAAAATCAACCACAAAACTTCCACATGCAGACATGAGACATGCTTCATATTTTCCCTTACGGAGCCTTTTGAATCTTACACGTGCTTATTTTTTGTTTATATACATATATATTTTTCCCGTATATATAAAGTTATAAACCCTCAATTACTACCCCTCTAATATTAGAGTGCATCTATGGTGTTTTGAACAGTGGCCTTGATAATGATCGACATGTTTGTATTTATCAAGATCTTTATGGGTGCTTACTAATGTTGATTTTTTTTTGAAAGCTTGGCCTAATTATTAGGGCTAATCTTTCTATTTTCATGACAAAACAAAGTGACGACAATTAATGTCCAGTCTTAATTGGGTATATATGAACCTTTGTTTGTCCCATAGCTATGTCGGTAGTAGGTACTGTGACCTCCCCAGTGAGTTGTCTCAGTTCATGACTTCATGTCATGAAGCCGTAGGGCATCACATGCAATATATATATATATATATATATAATTTGATTAGGTAAGGAAAACTTAGAATGTTTAATTAATTTCTAATGGTCGATATTTTAAAATAAAAGAAATAGTTATTATTATCATTAATCCAAAGCTAAAAAATAACCTGTTTAAGGTTTGATGTATACCCCTACAAGTTGCCATACGTAAAACATGCAGTTTACTTGGCATATCACATATATAATATAATTTTCAAAAACATAGTATGTTTGAAGATACATAGTTTATCTGTCTTTTCCCCTCTTGCTTTCTGACAATTACAAATTAGATATATGAAACATAAAACAATGAAAATTATAGTTGAATAAATTACTCCTACAGATTTTCCCTTTAATTTTCACTCTGATTGGTTCAATATTTCTATTTGTCTGTGTCCAAAGGCTAACAACTAAGTAGTTTATTGCTTTAGTTACTTTATAAGGGATATATTGACAAGTCTTGGAATTAACTCATACTTCAATTAGGTGATAAATTTATTATTTTAACCATGTGAGTTGATGATATGTTGTTGTTTGGGAATAACAAAAAAATGATCAAGTTTGTTGACACAACAGTTTGATATGATCTTGGGTCAGCAAATTTCTTTTTGGACATGCAGATAACATAGGTATAGTAAGAATTGAAAACTAGTGTTAAGGTAGAATAAGTACATTGAAAGAGTGTTGAAGAAATTCAACATGATTGACTGCAAATCGATTGGAACCCCTATGATTACAGGAACAAAACTCTAAGGGGATCAGTGTTCTAAAACCATGAATTAAAAAAAAGGAGGAGATGACTCACATTCCATATGCAAGTGCAGTTGTAAGTTTGATTTTTGCAATGGTGTGTACAAGATCAGATATTACCCAAATAGTGGAAGTTTTGAGCAAATATATGTCTAATTCCCGGGAAGGAGTATTGGACTGCCATCAAAAAGAGTTTTCAGGTATCTTTGTGGTACTTTTGATTTTGCATTGTATTTTAGAGGTAAATGATATAAGAGAAATTTTGAGGTAGTAAGATCTGTGGATGCTGATTGTGGTGGAGATGTTGATAGCAGAAAATCAACAAGTTGTTACGTGTTCAACTTGTATTATGGTCCTATGAGTTAGAAGAAATGTGTTGTTATTTTCTCATCTAATGAGGCAAAATACATGACGCTTACTCATGAATGTAAGGAAACAATATATATGAATTCGTAGGTTGTGTGTGAGCTTGGTTTTAAGCAGAAAGTAGTGAAGTTGAAGTGTGATAGTCAAAATGCTATCCACTTAACAAAGAATCTAGCATTTCACTCACGCTCGAAGTATATTGATATTCAATATCACTTAATTAGAGAGAAGATTGATATGAGAAACTGATTCTCTTAAAGAATGTTGATATAACAGTGAACAATGCAATTTTTTTTAACTAAAATAGTTGTATAGTTTGACAAAATTTGAGTAATGTACATCTGAGATAGGTATCAAAAAGTATTCACCAAGTGGGAGAATGTTGGATTGACTCGTATTCACCAAGTGGGTGAATGATAGGTATCAAGAAGTATTCACTACTGCGATAGGGTAGTCGGGAGTTTCGCTCTCCGGTGAGTAAGGGGCTTGAGAAATGTGTATTTGGGTTTGAAGATTTATTAGTAGTTCGGTCTTGAATTTTATTAAAGTAAGTATTGGGCCTCATGTGTTTTAGTTCATGTTATAGCGGTTAGGATTTTCTAATTACTATAAAAATATTGTTTGGTATTTGGATCATTATAAAGTGTGAGTTATTTAATGAATACATTAAACAAGTGAGACTAACCACAATTTAATGAATCTAGTTATATCGTGCGTTGTTTATTTATTTAATTTTTTTAATTTCTTTGTGAGTGCATGCTATATTTCAATCTTAAATCTAATAACATAGTTTGAAAATTTGAGCTCTCAAAACATGGGTCTAATGGGGTTTAGAGTTTTTAGTGTGTTGACAATATTCATTCTTTTTCTCAAGTCAATACATAAAAAACTAGTAAGGATTGACTGTACTTTAGCATTTACAATAGTTTTTTTTAATAAACTCTATCTCCAACTTTAAAGAATACATCTACAAGTCATTATCCAACAGTTTCTTTATCCTTATTTAACTCTCTATTTTAATATCTATATATAATTTTACTCCCCAGGATGACGGAGTCAAAAGACCATTCTCTATGTATGCAAAATGACATTTCACATCTTCATTTAAGTGGACAACTCACCAATCATTATCTAACTAATCTTCATTTTCAAATTATAAAATTAATATTGAGTTATCTTAAAAAAATAATTTCAAACGTATTCAAATTTAAAATTGATATAAATTTATTTAATTCATGTCAATATAATTATAAATATTATAAAAGTACTATTAATTATAAAATTTATTATTTTCAAAATTTAAATGAATCATATTAATTTTAAATTTAAAAATAGGGCTAATTACACTTCTTTTACATGAAGTACCATCAAATTCATAATTCGGTTGCTAAATAATTTGGGCTTACAATACATAATTTGATACAATTTAGTCCTCAATTTCTGAATCCGGCCAAAATTGACCGAAATATCCGACCCGCCCAAGAACCTGATCGGGGTTTGTGTATTTAATACCAGTTGACCGTATAAATATACGATTTGACTTAATTTAAAAAAGAGCTATTTACAATTTGGTTACATCAAGTACCACCATATTCATGATTTCGTTCCCAAAGAAAAAAAAGTAAAATTATAAAAAAATTAACATTATATGAAAATTGTAAATATAATAATTTTAGCCCTTTAAAAAAAAAACTTATAACGTAGAAATAAGGTATAAAATTATAAATACAATTTAAATTTATAAATAAAATTATAAATACAATTTGTAAAATTTAAGTTGTGATATAATTTATTAAATTGAAGACGTAAAATTTATAATTTATGATATAATTTATAATTTGCAAGATTTAAGTTGTAAAATTTATAACAATTTGTTAAATTTAAGACATAAAATTTATAATTTGCAAGATTTAAGTTGTAAAATTTATACATACAATTTGTTAAATTAATTAAGACGTAAAATTCATAATTTATAATTTGCAAGATTTAAGTTGTAAAATTTATATATACAATTTGTAAATTTTAAGACATAAAATTTATAATTTATAATTTGCAAGATTTAAGTTGTAAAATTTATACATACAATTTGTTTAAATTTCCAAATTTGAAGGAACAAAACAATTTGAAGGATTAGAGAAGAATGGGAGGAGAGAGAACAAATGGGTCATTTTTTTTTTCAATTTATAAAATTAAAATTATAAATATTTATAAATAAAATTATAAATAAAATTTGTAAAACTTAAGTTGTGATATAATTTCTAAAATTTGTACATACAATTTGTTAAAATTTTCAAATTTGAAGGAACAAAACAATTTGAAGGATTAGGGAAGAGGGAGAGAGAGGAGAGAGAGAGAGAGAGAGAGCATGAGTAATTTTTTTCTCCTCCTTTTGTATGCTCTTTCAATATAAAAAGGACATTATTTAATTAATTAAATTTTGGACACTTTTTTCAATTGTTTAAAAGTTTAATGTTATTCGTGTTAAAAATATAATTTATATATTTAAAAGTTTATTAATTTTTTTGGTAATTAAGTCTTTTTTTAATTTTTAAAATAAAAAAAATTATATTTGGTAATCTTTGTATTAATATTTAATTTTAATTATTTAATATATAATAATTATTTATAAGGATTTATACAGATTTAATACGTCAAAATAAGTATTTATACAAATTGTATACGAATTAGGTACTTGATGCAGTAAATTTCAAATTTTGTAAATACTTGATGTAACATAAGTGTTATTAGCCCGTATTGTATACGGTATCTGGCTGGAAAATTAGGTATTTCGACCAATTTTGGCCGGGTTTTGAAATTGGGGGCTAAATTGTATTAAATTAGACACTTGATGTAGTAAAGTATAAGCTCAAATTCTTTGGGGACCTAATCACGAATATGATACTTCATGTAGTAAACTGTATTTAGCCCTTAAAAATATCACAAATTAAAATTTTAAAAGTTAATATTGATCTTATGTACATTTGCCGCTACAATTCATTCAATACTCACTCCATAAATTACTTAAGATTTAAAATAAAATAAGTTATTTGACAGTGGAATACAGTCGATAAATTATACTCTATTTTATAAATTATAAAATTATTATTTATTTTATAATATTGAGAGGTCTTCTTCTTTATCTAAACTTCCTCTCATCTTCTTATAATTCTCATCAAACAACACAAATTATCATATCAGAAATATAAATCAAATTAAATTAAATAAATTTTAAAGTCTTCAGAGTTAAGTATGGTCTTGGAGTCCCAAGTCTGTTGGTAGTTTTGAGTTATTGGATGAATGTCTACAATCTTTTATGAACTAGTATATGTGACGCCCCCAAAATAGGTATACATCACCTATTCTGAGTTGTCAATACGTAGCATGTAAAACAACTACAACTTTATTATTACAACAAGAAATCTGTGAGTTTGAATACAAATATTATCTTCAGATAATATCTATACTCAAATAAATCCTCATCACATTTATTGATACATTATTTTACAAAATGGTGAGGACTACTAAACAATCTTTTCTAAAACCTTCATTCCATACCCTCGACTCGTACTCGCTTATATTCTAGCCTCCCGAAAAAATGGAACAAAAAGGAAAAGGGTGAGCTCAACTAGCTCAAGAAAGAATATTATGACTAAGATAATATACAACAAATTACCGTTAGTCTTCAACAGGAAAAATTTAATAGAATCTGATGACAACAAATTTTAAATCAATATTCATAGCAATGAATAATAATTCATTAGAAGAGTTAAGTAGAGAATGCAAACTACTATCTTCTATGTATGAATTTAAAAGTTCATAAATCTATCTTTTATCCCTCGTAACAACAATCCATAAACATCTCGAATCAAATATTCATCTTTGCACTACAGGCCAAAGATATTCATCATTACGTCAGTATTCATTTAAACACTGTTCATCTTTGCACTACTAAAGCCAAAGATATTCTTCAGAAATCATTCATCTTTGCACTCTGTGCCAAAGATATTCAATAATATCATCATTTAAGACCGAGGATGATGAAAAATATTTTTAAAGAAACGAATCCAATTGAAACAAAATGACAAGGATTAAGGATTAAGGATTCAGTACTTTTATTTTATCCACGCCCAAAAAATAACTCAAAAAATAATCACAAAAGTGGTGTAAAATTCAAGAATGATCAAAACATGGATACAATCAAAGCTAGTATCCGAATAGATATTTTAGACGAAAAGAAGAAATTTTATTTTTCGATGAATAGTGTCAGATATCACGTGAATAGTCTTAGTATACGTGAATAGTAACTTCAAACACCAAAAGATAGAAATTCCACAAAAACATTTTCACGCTTCATGAATAGTACTCGTGAATAGTAACTCGTGAATAGTAACTCATGAATAGTAACTCGTGAATAGTAACTCATGAATAGTAACCCGACATGAAAAAAGTTCCAAATTTGATAAAAACTTCAGATCAATATTTCAGCATAATGATATTGAAGAAATAATATCATTCTGAAAAAAATAATATCCCTTACCTCAAAGAATCAAGACTTCGGAAGGAAAGATCGGAAGTGATCTTTGAATGAAACTTATCTTTGAACAAAGAACTCTCAAAGTATCTAAATACTCACAAAATACGCTCAATAATATAGAGAGAAAGAGAGAAAACTTTGTTTACGGTGTGATTTTCAATTCTAACTTAGCCCTCTATTTATAGGAAAATGTTAGCATACCAACTTGACTTGACCTGCACCGATGGTTTTACTCGCTACTATTGCCACCCACCACATTTGAAATAAAATTCAGCACATTTTTTTTACCAACCACAAGTGGGGCCCACTCAATTCTAGAATTTTTCACCAAAATCAATTATAACACTACTTTTCTAATCGAGACACCTCTTAAAATTCATAACAAATCATTCGTGCATTTTAACGGTTCAAAATTTGTGGACATATACTCAACTTATGTATGTATAACATACCCAAAATTACTACAATCCAACGGTCGGATTAAAAATTATAACCCCCCATGATATATCTCAAAACCCACGATTTGATTTTTAATACCTCCAATCCGATAAAATACTGATAAAACACCTCAACAATAATTTCTTCATTTATAACCACATAAATAAATCCATCATTTATATCCACATAAAATAAATATTTCTTTATCATATGAATCAATAATTAATTATTCACAAATAATATTACGTAATCACATTATTATAATGCCGGTAGTTTCTCGGGAAAAGGGGCTTTCAATAAGGATCTCTCCTTCTTGGTAGCGCAATTAGGTGACCAAACCTCTCCTCGATGTAACTTTCTAGACATTGCCAATAATGCTATCTAATAATATTATTTAAATAATATGAATTATTGATCTGATAATGGAGATAATGTGCAGTGACAATTATTGAACAACAATAATATAAAATATCAACGCAGCAATTATTGAATCAATAAAATAAAATATTGAATAAGAACTTCATCGTGAAAATTATTGAGTAGTGCCTTCTTACGTAAGGATCAATAATTCAACAATCTGCAATACCGCACAGCTAGTGCTTTCTTTAACCACGCCGTATTCTTGTATTTTAACCATCGAAGTATTCCAACGATCTTAACGGTAATAACTACTGTACGTTATTTTTAACCAACTTATATTTGTCATTTTCTTCAACCAATCGCTTTCCAGTTATGGGCCCCATATGCCGCTTGGCTGTCGCACGAATATTCTCAACAAGCGATGCGAATATTCCTCGACCAACCGAATATTTCAAACAACAATGAATATTTTATAACCACTTGCTTATTTTGAAATATTTGCAGTATTTAACCCTAACTATCCACATTAATCAAATCAACCCTTACTATTTCAAAATTAGAAAATTAAATTTCATTAATAATAAGTTGGGGTCTTACAACCTCCCTCCTTATGAAATTTCGTCCTCGAAATTGGATGTCACGTACACAGTGTTTCGAAAAAATGAGGATACCTCGCTTTCATTTCCGTTTCCAATTCCCGGTCATTTCCTCTATAGCATGATTCCTCCACAAACGTTAACTTGTGGTATGACCTCTTCGCGTAGGACATGCTCCTTCCTATCCAAAATCTTGACAGTACCTCCTCATACGTTAGATCTTCAATTTATCTCGTCAGGTTCTAACTCTATAACGTGGTTCGGGTCTTTCACATATTTCTGAAATACGGATATATGAAACACATTATGAACACGAGACATACTTGGAGGTAACGCAAGTCTATAGGCTACATTTCCTACTCGGTCAAGAATTTGAAATGGACCAATAAATCGTGGATTGAGCTTTCTCTCTTCCCAAATCTTGTAACTTCCTTCCGTGGAGCAACTCGCAATAATACATGATCCCCTACACTAAATTCACGTCCTTTCGATGGAGATCGCAGATAACTCTTTTGTCGATCTTGTGCCGTTTGTATATCGTTGTCGAATCATTTGGATCTTTTCGGTGAGTCATACGCATTAACTTTCGGGTCCCAACAATGTTGCTTCACCCACCTCATCCCAACATATTGGAGAACGACATTTTAAATCCATATAATGCTTCAAATGGAGCCACACCTATACTTGCTTGATAATTTGTTGTTGTAGGAGAATTCCACCAATGGTAAATACTTATCCCAACCGCCTTGAAGTCTCAGGACACACGAGTCTTAATAAATCTTCAAGAGTTTGAATAGTCCTCTTTGATTGTCGTCCGTTTGGGGATGGTATCTGCGAACTAAATCGCAAACTGTGCCCATAGCTTTTTGCAAGCTAACCCAAAATCTTGAAGTGAATCTTGGGTCACGATCCGAAACTATGGATACAGGCATGCCATGCTGACCTCACAATCTCATTCACGTCATATACCAGCAAAGGCGTTCAAGTGAATAAGTCTCCGTGTCGGCAAGAAATGAGCGGACTTGGTTAATCTATCAACAATAACCCAAATAGCATTGATGCCTTGAGAAACCGTAGGAAGACCCGTAACAAAATCCATAGTAATGTGTTCCCACTTCCATTAGGAATCTCGAGTGGTTGCAACGGACCCTTAGGTACAAGATGCTCGCCTTTACACGTTGGCAAGTTAAACACATCGAGATAAACTTTGCAATCTCTCTTCATATTGTTCCACCAAAATGTATGTCGAAGATCACGATACATTTTAGTACTTCCAGGATGGATTGCAAATGGCGTATTGTGTGCCTCCATCATAATCTTGTACTTCAAATCGAGTCGTTAGAACACAAAGTCTCAGAGTGGACTCAAGTATTCCTTCTTCATCAATTCTCGCTTCGAATAGCTCCTTCTTATACTTTTATTCTTCATACGCATCGACTCAAGATCGGTGGTGGCGAAGCAACCTTAACTTTTTCTATTAAAGTTGGCTCTGTCATATACTTGACATCATCGCACTCGTTCTCGCGATATGATCTTTCTACTCAATGCGTCACTACCACGTTAAACTTTACCGGGATGGTATTGAATAGTGTAATGGTCGTAGTCTTTCAATAGTTCGAGCCAACGTCATTGCCGCGTGTTGAGTTCTTTTTGAGTGAAGAAATATTTAAGGCTTTTATGGTGCGAATATATCTCCACTTTCTCCCCATATAGATAGTGCCTCCGTATATCTTTAAGCTAAAACCATTACGCTAACTCTAGATCATGAGTAGGATAATTCCTCTCATACTCTTTTAAGTTGTCATGAGGCATAGGCTATGACTTTCCCCGTTGCATGAGAACACATCCTAACCCTTTGCACGAAGCATCGGCACAGATAACAAATCCATCCGAATCGGATGGTATTGTTAGAACAGTCTTAGAAATAAGTCTCCTCTTAAGCTCTTGGAAACACTTCTCGCATTCTTCATTCCAAAGCGAATTTTGTATCCTTAGGAGTTAGTTGAGTTAATGGAGTAGCGATTCGAGAAAACCCTTCCACGAATCTCCGATAATAACCAAATTAAGCCCAAAAAGCTAATGTACTTGATCACCGACTTCGGTTTGCTCCTAACTTTGTATTGCTTCAATCTTGGCCGGATCAGCAGATACTCCATGTTTTGACACACATATGCCCAAGAAAGGCTACTTCTCAAGCCGAACTCGCATTTCTTCAATTTGGCATATAGTTGGTTTTCACGAAGCCTTTGGAGTACCGACTTCAAATGGTGCTCATGATCTTCACGACTTTTGGAATATATAAGGATGTCATCAATAAAGACAACAACGGCCTGATCCAAATATTCCTTGAATACTCGGTTCATCATATCCACGAAAGTCAGTAGGAGCATTAGTTAGTCGAAAGACGTGACTAAGAATTCATAATGCCCATCTAGAGTTCGGCGGTCTTTGGAATATCCTCGATTCTAATCTTGGTGATGATATCCGAGCGAAGATCGATTTTTGAAAAGAATTGTGCCCCTTGCAATTGGTCAAACAAGTCATCAATACGAGGTAGAGGATATCTATTCTTGATGGTGACATGGTTCGATTCCCGATAGTCAATACAAAGTCGCATACTCCCCGTCTTTTCTTCTTTACAAATAAAAGCAGGAGCACCCCCGAGGAGATGTCTTGGGGACGAATGAAACCGATGTCCAACAATTCTCGTAGTTGGACCTTTAACTCCTGAAGTTCAATAGGAGCCATTCGATATGGGGTTTTAGAAATGGGCTTTGTACAGTTCAAGATCAATAAAGAATTCAACTTCACGTTACGGGGGTAGACCGGGAAGTTCTTCGAGAAATCGTCGGAAAGTCAATAACAATGTGAATATTATTCAAATTTGGCGTGTCTTTATTCAAATCCATAACATGGGCTAAGAAAGCTTGACATCCGTTTTTTCAATAAGCGAATAGCTTTATGATTAGATATGATGGTGATTGATTTTAATGGTTTAGTTGCTTGAATTGCATAACAACGGGTTGGTTAGGAATATGAAAACTAACAACCTTATTTAAAACAATCAATTTTGGCATGATAAGTAGTTAACCAATCAATCCACAAAATCACATCAAAAGCAAGTATCTTTAAAGAGATAAAGGTCGGCGGGTAAAGGTAATGGTGCCAACTTGAATCAAACAAGATTTATAAGCGATTGGATGTGATGAAAGTTTCTCTAACTGAGTTTCCACAGATAGATCAAAGTCTAATTTCTCCGAGTCAAGTTTAAGCGTTGAGCACATGCGGAGAGATAAATGAATGGGTATACCATTGTCAAGTAAGGTATAAACTTCATGAGAATTTATAAATAGCTTACCCGTGATCACCTCGTTTGGGTTCCTCGCATTATGACCCGATCCACAACAAACGCTTCTTCCGGAATCGTTGACTTTGACTTTTTGGGGAATGTCTTTTGAGTCACGAAATCCCCATTGAACTAGGTTTATTCTGCATAATCTGATCTCGAAGCGATATGTCCTTCCTTTCCACAACTATAGCATACCTTGAGCTGTTGTGGGCGGTTTGGCCCGATATGTCCCTCTTTTCGCATTTGTAGCAGATATGGGGTGGTCGTTCTCCTCCCTTAGAACCGGTTATTTAAACCTTTGCGTCTTCACATAGTCGTTGTTAAATCTCTCTTTTAAAATCTCCTCGACTCGCTTCTATACGTTTTCATGACCATGATTACCACCAGTGGTAACCATTTTTGTCCATCTGTTTCTTTCTCCATTTGGTTATCATTATTACATTGATTGCTATCTCTCAAAATACGATCCTGGTTGTGGTCCCTCGGTTGGCCGTACTCGTTATCTCGCTCTAATAATTGAGCCACATTTACACAACATCCGAATAAAGAGAAAGTTTATGAGAAATGAGATCTTGGCGTATCTGGGTTTCAAACCTCTAAGAAACATCGCGTCATCGTTCCTCATTCTCCACCAAATGAGTCTGAACACGGATAACTCTGCAAATTTTGCCTCGTCTTTGAGACACCGTCATTGTTGTTTTGTTCCAATCGATGAACTCCACTTCCTTCATTATAGCAGTGAACACTTTCGGAAAGTATTTGTCATTAAATAGTCTCTCAAACGTCTCCCAAGACATCTTTGAGTGCTATTTGGATGGGTGCGCTTCACGAGACTCCCATCGATTGTTCCGCCTCGCCACGGAACATAAAGGTGGTGAATGGAACCTTCGTTCTCCGTGCATCCAAGACATCGAATATCTTGGTAATTTGTTTGACCCGTGTTTCCATGGTGATCGGATCTGGTTTTCCTTAAATTCGGTGGTCCCAACTCTTTGAAGCGCTTTGGTTGTGACAACCCGTGAATTGCTATCATTTCCTCCTGTATTTTGAACACGAGTTTCCTAAATCCGATTTTGCATGAACTACTGAAAAGCTTCTAAACATCCCCTCGTTCATCATCGCTTCGATGGTGTTGTTCACGGGAGGAACATTGCCTGACTGTTGCACGTTCTCCTCGTTGGTGGTACACGCGTCTCCACGTTCTCATTTCCATTGTTAATATTCTCGATCGACATTCTCAAATCATCATAAAACAAGGGTTAATTAAGGAAATCAATATATCACATAATATCCCTATATCTTGACCCCACTAACAAATAAGCTTAGGAAGGACATACTAGCGAAGGATTTACTTTCGTCTCTCCCTCTAGTTCTATTCTCCAGATCTCATGAGAGATCATATCCCTAAGCTCGATACCAAGTGTGGCGCCCCCAAAATAGGTATACATCACCTATTACGAGTTGTCAATACATAGTACGAAACAACTACAACTTTATTATTACAACACTAAAGCTGTGAGTTTGAATACAAATATTATCTTACAAGCAATATCTATACTCAAATAAATCCTTATCACATTTATTGATACATTATTTTACAAAATGGTGAGGACTACTAAACAACTCTCTCTAAAACCTTCATTCCATACCCCAGGCTAAATACTCGCTATATTCCGCCTCTACGAGAAAAATGGAACAAAAAGGAAAGGGTGAGCTCAACTAGCTCGAAAAAGAATATTATGACTAAGATAATATACAACAAATTACCGTTAGTCTTGACGGGGAAAAATTTAATAGAATCTGATAGACATAACAAATTTTAAATCAATATTCGCGGTGGAAATAATAATTCATTAGAAGAGTTAAGTAGAGAATGCAAACTACTATCTTACATGTATGAATTTAAAAGTTCATCGTCTATCTTTTATCCTGTAACAACAATCCATAAACATCCTGGAATCAAATATTCATCTTGCACTTTCTGGCCAAAGATATTCATCGATTAGTCGTATTCATTTAAACACACATTTCATCTTTACACTACTGAGCCGAAGATATTCTTGAAATCATTCATCTTTTGCACTACAGGCAAAGATATTCAATAATATCATCATTTAAGACCGAGGATGATGAAAATATTTTAAAGAAAGCGAATCGATTGAAACAAAATGTGAGGATTAAGGATTAAGGATTCGTACTTTATTTTATCACGTCAAAAATAACTCAAAATAATCACGGTGGTGTAGTAAAATTGAGAATGATCAAAACATGGATACAATCAAAGCTAGTATCCGAGAATAGATATTTTGGACGAAAAGAAGAAATTTTATTTTTTCGATGAATAGTGTCGTATACGTGAATAGTCTTGTCAGTATCGTGAATAGTAACTCAGACACCAAAAGATAGAAATTCTACAAAAACATTTTCATGCTTCATGAATAGTACTTCGTGAATAGTAACTTTCGTGAATAGTAACTTCGTGAATAGTAACTTCGTGAATAGTAACCCCGTATGAAAAAGTTCTAAATTTGATAAAAACTTCAGATCGATATTTCAACATAATGATATTGAAGAAATAATATCATTCTGAAAAAAAATAATATCCACTTACCTCAAAGAATCGAGTGCCGGAAGGAAAGATCGGAAGTGATCTTTGAATGAAACTTATCTTGAACAACAACTCTCAAAGTATCTAAATACTCACAAAATCATTTCAATAATATAGAGAGAAAGAGAAAACTTTGTTTACGGTGTGATTTTCAATTCTAACAGCCCCTCATTTATAGGAAAATGTTAAATACGTAAAGCAGCGACTTGACTTCTTTGCACCGATGGCTTTACACGCTACTATTGCCACCACCACATTTGAAATAAAATTCAGCACATTTTTTTACCAACCACAAGTGGGGCCCCTCAATTCTAGAATTTTCCACCAAAATCAATTATAACCCTACTTTAGAATCAGACACCTCTTAAAATTCATAACAAATCATTCGTGCATTTTTAACGGTTCAAAATTTGTGGACATATACTCAACTTATATATATATAACATACCCAAAAATTACCACAATCCAACGGTCGGATTAAAAATTATAACCCCCGCAATATATCTAAAACCCACGATTTGATTTTTAATACCTCAATCAGATAAAATCACGATAAAACACCTCAACAATAATTTCTTCATTTATAACCACATAAATAAATCCATCATTTATATCCACATAAAATAAATATTTCTTTATCATATGAATCAATAATTAATTATTCACAAATAATATTATGAATCACAATTATAACCGGTAGTTCCGGAAAGAGGGGCTTTCAATAAGGATCTCTCTCTTACTTGGTAGCCTTGATTAGGTGACCAAACCTCTCCTCGATGAACTTTCTAGACATTGCCAATAATTTATCTAATAATATTATTTAAATAATATGAATTATTGATCGATAATGGAGATAATGTGCGGTGACAATTATTGAACAACAATAATATAAAATATCAACGCAAAGAATTATTGAATCGATAAAATAAAATATTGAGCGATAGCTTCATTGTGAAAATTATTGAGTAGTGCCTGCTACGTAAGGATCAATAATTCAACAATCTTTGTGCAATACTGGTAATACTTCTTTGTGCAACCACGCGTATTCTTGTATTTTAACCAATAGGGTATTCCAAGCGATCTTAATGGTAACAACTACGCCGTTATTTTAACCAACTTATATTTGTCGTTTTCTTCAACCAATCGCTTTTTAGTTATGGGGCCCACATGGTCGTTACTGGTCGTAAATGCGAATATTCCCGAGCAGATTTAATATTCCTCGACCAACCGAATATTAAACAACAATGAATATTTTATAACCACTTGCTTATTTTGAAATATTTGCGTATTTAACCCCTAACTATCCACATTAATCAAATCAACCCTTACTATTTCAAAATTAGAAAATTAAATTTCATTAATAATAAGTTGGGTATACTACAATTATAAATATGTCATTTGTCGTTTGTAGATGTGGAAAATTAAAGAAATGGAATACAAGATAAATATGTTATTGGCATCCCGTTAGAGTGAAGTTGATACTAATTTTATCCTAATAAGTTTTATAATTTATTATTGCATTGTGTATAGAAAATTTTTATTGATAAGTTTTAAAAAAATTTATTGGTAATATTTTTTTATACCCAATGCAATGAATACTATATAAACTTACTAGGTGAAATTGTTTTCAATTTCACTTTAACCATGTTCGCAAGGGTTCCAGTTCTTATAATACTATTTCTTATTTCATGACCTATTTTTTTACTTCATCCGTCCCTTAATATAAGACGTTTTAAAGAAGTTTTTTTGTCTCTTAATATATGACGTTTTAGAATTTCAACTAAGCATTAATTGTTTAGCTTCCAATATTACCCAAAATATTAAATATAACTTTAATTCTCTCACTATTTTTTGTCCAATAAATAACAATATTTTTTTTTTTTAATCTGAGGGCGATATAATACCATTTGATATTATATTTAATCTTTATCTGATCGTTTTTTAATATTTGTGCACAACTTTAAAAAATCTTATATTAAGGTACGGTGAGAGTAATTAGTTTGCTTCTCTCTTCAACTTCCAATTAGTTTTAAACAAAGCATGGGCATCAAGTACAACATGGATAATACGGGGAAATGAATACAGTTGGTAAGTCAAAAAATGCGAAATTAAAACGTGGCGAAGAAGAGAATGAACACATTAATGAAGGTCCCAACACCCACGTATATAAAAAACACTCAACTGTTAACATGAAAAGTCAATTAAAACAGCATGTTACAATTATCCCAGTTTACATTTAACCCTAATGTCTCTTTTACCTCCACCCTTTGCTTGCCAATATCATCTCGAGCTCGCTTGGCCGACAAGGGATTGTTAGTGCACCGCCGCCATGATCAAAGCCGTACTCATCAGCTGCATGCTCCAAGAGTTCTAAGAACGTCGGATGTGTAAGATAGCTCAAGGGAATCACGAATCTCTTGAACTCATCGTCGTCCTTAGCAATCACCGCAAAGTGCCCTGCCTTGACATCTTCTGGCACATAGCTTGAATCGTTTACTTCCTCAAACTCATCAGTATCAGAATCGGAGAACTTTTTACCAAAAAGAAGACTCTTTTGTAGCTTCTCTATTAGTATCTTAAGCTTGACAATTCCATTATTTTTTTTGCTAATGTTTCTAAGCTTAGCCATTGCTTTGTTAGTAATTCTTTTTTTTTTTTAACATAATAACTTCTCAGTGCCTTTTTTCTTAGTATGTTAGCTCATATGTATAGTAGCGGAGGATGTCAAAGATAAGAAGGATGGTTGGTACTGTGAAAAGGTGTGAGAGAGAGAGAGAGAGAGAGAGAGAGAGAGAGGAGCGAGGGGGAGGCATGGAAGGACTGACTTGTGGCATAAATGTGGGATACAAGTGCATGTGTATATATTTTCATCTCAACTATGAAACGTCCTTTTAGATCGGTATGCACATCTGCCTTCCCCAATTATTAAAATTGTTAGATTTTTATTTAATCTAAATATCTGATTACTATTTTAGAAAATACATGTCTTAGAGTTAGATGCAAGTGACAATCATATCTTTTTAATTATTAATGCACACATGATATTAATGTTAAAAAGACATCCATGATTATTCCTGAATAATCACGTCTAAAGGTTTATCAATAGGTATACTCATTTGTCATTTTTTGAACATAAGTTTTCAAAATTATCATCGCTTTTCACACTAATTTCAAATAGAATTTGTTTATATATATGGTGGGTAAAGAAATTGTACCTTGCTAGGGTTAGAGTTTCATGTTAACTGAGGAGGAGAGAAATCCACAAATAATACGGAATTGATTGATAAATTGAAAAAGGGAGAAGAACAGGTGAACAATTACTCCAATAACACGTGCACGTGGCAGAACTCTTAAAATCTGATAAACTTGTTAAGGTAGCAGGAATTCAGAGAGCCTTTTTGAGTGCTTCGGGTTGAAGAACTCTTAGAATCAGAAAACCTTATTAGAGTAGTAGAGATTCAAAGAGCCTTCTTGAGTGCTTCAGGTTGAGGGAGTTAATGTCCAAGTCCTCCGATCTTTCAAAAGTCCAAAGTCCAAAGAGAGGTCCTATCCTTCATAGAATAGGAGTATTTATAATTAAGGTTTCCTGAAAAGTAGTCACATGTCAGACACATGTCTTCATGAAAATTTCAAAAATATCTTTTAGTCATTAGAATAATGCCCAGATCGTCTTGTCCTTCTAGCCACCAATCCAATCCTTCAATTAATTCTCAAAATAAGTCGCCTTCACGAGTCTTCTACCTCGGGACACGTTCTCTCAGGTCTAACAAATTTATTTTCAACTTTTCCGTCTTCATTCAATTAGGTTACGTAAACCCTAATTTATATTTAATTCAATTAGGTAGTGTGAACCCTAATTTGCATTTGGGCCCACATATATTATTTTAAGTTTGTTGTTTGCAACAATCCACATCCCCTTAATTAATTGTGCATTGGAATGATTATTTGTTTGTAACTCAACGTCACTTTGTATGAACAACATAATGTATTTAATATTGCCTTCTAGAATTCAACAAAAATTTCTTTATAGTTTGATTCTTTTTAGTAGTATCACCTGCCTATGTAACAACCTTCATTAGCATTTTTGAAATTGCAACTTAAAGAACTGGTGGTACATATCCCCCACCCCACCTACGTATGTGAAATATTGACAAATTGGTCGTCCTTGCATGCAAGTACTCCTACCCACTGACGAAAATGTGTCTTTGGGTTTTATTTATAAGTTGTAAATGAAGTTTTGTAGCCACGCGTTAGAGGACATTCGAGCTTTAGGAAATTATGGTTCAAAAGTTTTTACCTTTTCATATCTGAACTATTGACAAATTGGTACGTACTTGCATGCAAATACTCCCACCTACTGATGAAAATCTGTCTTTAAGTTTTAATTGTAAGCTGAAATGAAGTTGTGTAGAAAGTTGTGATAAGTAATGTACGCACGAGTTTAATTACGCGTCAACCGTGCGTTAGAGAACATTCCAGCGCAGGAAATTAATTATATATGGTTCAATTGTATTTGCTTCTTGACCTCTGATACATCTAAATCTTTACCCTACTGGCTACTTGATATTAAAAACATTTCATTTTTATATGGAAGAACAGTGTCTGGAAAGAATAAGTCCAAATAATAACAAAGAACTAAGACAGTGATGATTTGGTAAGCACATTTAAAATACTTTTATGGATGCTGAAAGTTATATAAGACTTTGGTTTCTAACCAGGTCTACTTTTTACAGTCTTTTGGTTTGGCTTGGTTAAGTTGGTGATTATATATGAAGCCATAATTAAAATTCTATATTGATAAGATGTAAACTAGGAAGCACATAAATTTTACATGTAATTTCATCAATATTATGTTGTAATTTTACGGAACTTTATGTAGCTTTTTAAAACCATCATAAAAAATAGTAATTTGTAATGAAATTTTTGAGCAATTATAAAATAATAGTATATATGATGACTCTTAGTGATAACTAATTTTGTCATCAATATATTATAATTGTGATGACCATATCAATCACCAAAATTTTCACGTTAAATAAATTTTATTTTTGTGATGCACTAAGTCATTACTTATGGATATACTCTTTTCGTGATTTTATTTAATCTATCACCAATATTTTAATTAAAAAAATAATTAAAACAATATTTTTTGATGGCCATGATAATCATTAAAAAAAATAGAAGATATATTTTTGTGATGACTTTTATTTGCAATTAAAAAAAAGGTAGTTTAATTGTGATGAAATTTTTAAGGCATCACAAAATAATAAAATATATGATGGCCCTCGGCGATGACTAATTTTACTTTCAGTATAGAGTATTTGTGACTGCTATTGCAATCACTCAATCTTGTGTGGAACTAATTTTATTTAGTAATCCAATTCACATGTGTTTCAATTTATATTTTTTTAAAATTATAATCATGATTTGGCCTTTGGTGTACTGGTAATATTCCTTAATTAATTTGCAAATGAGAGAAGGGTTTGAATCCTCCAAGTATCATTTGATACAGTTAATATAGTGAAATAAATTGTTTGCAAAAAGATATTCATGTTCTTACCATTGATCCCTAAAGTCTTGTATTTTTTTGGGATGTCTTTTGACAGTCATAATAAATTTTGTGCTAATTTGATTGTTTTAACCATCACAAAAGAGTCATGTGTGTAAGACCCCGAATTTTATGAAATAAAAGTATTCAATTTTTCTTAGAATTACTATTCAGTAAATGGTTAAATTGATAAAAAAAAAAAAAGGTTAAGGGTGATATATGAATTTTTCAAAAATACGCAAAGTGGTTATAAAATATTCATGTTTGTCGAGAGAATATTCGTTTGGTCGTGGAATATTCTTTACGTAGGGAGAATATTAAATGCGACGGCCTTGCAACCATTTATGGGCCCCATAATGAGAATAAGCGCATCGGATGAAGAAAAGCGACAAATTAAAGTTTTTATAAATAAAGGCTTTAATTGCAGATTATAACCTTTGTTGGAATACCCGGTGGGTAAAGAAAAGTAATGCGCGTTGTTGCGCGAAATAGCACACGATTTTGCCAAAGTATTGTTGAATTATTGATTCTCTACGTGAAGGCACTACTCAATAATTATTACGATAATTCTTTGTTGAAGATTTTATTTTATCGATTCAATAATTACTACGTTGATATTTTATATTCTTTGTTGTTTGATAATTGTTACTACACGGTATTTTCCATTATCGAAAGCAATAATTCATATTATCTGAATAATATTATTAGATAACATTATTAGCAATGTCTAGAAAGTTACATACAGGAGAGGTTTGGTCACCTAATTAGGCCAAGAAGGAGAGAAATTCTTATCGAAAGCCCCTCTTCACAGGAACGATACGGGTTGTCATTATTGTGATTCTGTAATATTATTTGTGAATAATTAATTATTGATTTATATGATATGGAAAATATTCATTTTATAATGGATATAGATGGAGAAAATTTTTAAAGTGACAATTGTTGAAAATCGATATTTTATCTTTTATGATAAAATAATATTTTATTATATTATTATAATATTATAATGATGATATTTTTACAATGAATGTGGGATATATGAGTATATGAGGAGGAAGAGTATTTTTGTTGCAAAAGTTGTTTAAAACATGTTAAACATGTACGTGGGCCCATTTCTTAATGAAATTTGATTATAGCACGTAAAATCGTCTGTTTATGGATTTCGATCAATTTACTTTTGGAATCTGAAAAAACTTTCTTCCGCAAAGTTGTGAGAATTGCATTTCCTATAAAAACTCTCGAGATTCGAATTTTTTTTTTGATAAAGGGCTATTTATTATGAATTATTGAAGTTAGAAGTTAAAATAATTGATTTTTGAAAGTTTTAATTGTTTTAAATATAAAAACGTTTTTTGATGGTTTTGGTTGAGGTGTGGCTGATGTTTGGACTAATTGGGTGTGTAGGAAGTTTAAGAAAAATATATTATATTTTATTAAATTTTACGCTTTTGGTGTTCTAAGCATTTTTTCTATAAATAGAGTGTTTAGGTTAGAATTAAAAATCACACGTAAGGCTGAAGTTTTTCTCTATTTTCTCTCTATATTATCGAGTGTATTCTTGTGAGTATTTTGATATCTTGAGTGTTGCTATACGGTGTAAGTTAGATTCGGCGTTATTCCAGGTCGGAAATCTTTGTTCTTTTGAGGTAAGGATAGTAAGGGATTTTAAGGGATTGTAAAGGAGATTATTTTCTTCATAAATGATATTATTTTTCAATATCATTATGCGAAATATTGGTTTGATTTTTATCAAATTTAGAACTTTTTCATGTCGGAGTTCTTATTCATGAGTTACTATTCATGAGTTCTTATTCACGCAGTACTATTCACGAAGCGTGGTGATGTTTTTGTGAAATTTCTATCTTTTGGTGTCGAGTTACTATTCACGTATCACGGCTATTATTCACGTATCTGCACTATTCACGAATACGGCACTATTCATGAAAAAATTAAATTTCGCTTTTTTTAAGTCGAAAATATCTATTATGGATACTAGCTTTGATTATATCCATATTTTGATCATTCTTGAATTTTACTCCACTATGATTATTTATGAGGTATTTTTGGACATGGAATAATTGAAATACGAATCCTTAATATTTATTATTTTGTTTCACTTTGGATTCATTTTCTTAAAATATTTTTCATCATCCTCGGTCTAAATGATGATATAACCGAATATCTTTGGCACAGTAGTGCAAAGATGAATGATTTCGATGAATATCTTTGGCAAGTAGTGCGAAGATAAGCGGATGTTTAGATGAACATGACTAAGTGATGAATATCTTTGGCTGCGGTCTGCAAAGATGACATGTTGTTGAATATCTTTGGCGATGGTGCAAAGATGAGCTGTTGATGAATATCTTTGGCGTAGTCTGCAAAGATGAATTTATCGATATGATTATGAAGCGAGGCGTGATTTGGTATTACCATGATCTTTGATGTTTGGTGATGAAAATGAACTTTGTCTGGATGAGAAAGGAATTTAGAACTACAATTACGATTATGAGTTATACACGTGATTGTGGGATGAGGAATTGTTGATTAATGTTACTGAGGATAAAAACATTGTTGGTGGACTTTTAACATGAAGAAGATAATAGATTTTATGGTCTATTTGACTCTTCTAATGGATTGCTTTCATTCATTTTTGCAACTATGGTTGAAATTTTATCATCTACCATATATTTCTAAATCTCGATTTATTATTGATGAAGGCTATTGATAATTTAATTATTTTTAGTTATGATATTCTTTCTTTGAGCTAGTTAGTTTCACCCTTTTTGCTTCACAATTCCTTTCAGTGTAATAAAAAGTGTAGTGGATTTCGTGGGGATAAGCGAGGAATAGAATGGTGGTCTATAGATGTTGAGGGTGAGGTGAATTTAACTTGGAAGGGTGTTTTGCCACTATTATACAAGATGTCTAATGACATACAACCTCGTGTTATCATAAGACATGGTTGTGCTCATCCACTGTGACTTCCCAAAGATTTAATTTCTAAAACAATTTTGACTATACCTTTATGTAAGGTGTCATTGTGACGTCTTATCAAAGTTGGTGTCGGAGTTACTGATTGGTATATATTTGTATCAAACTCACAAAGATATGTGTTGTTGTATTTTGCCACGACAATTGTTGTAATAAAGTTGTAGTTGTTTTTTATACCATGTATTTGGCGACTCGAGAATGGGTTGGATGGAATGGACTATTTTGGGGTTGTTACATTTGGTATCGAGCTATAAGTAAAGAGCCCCGAGCCTCTTTGGTGACTTCACATTGATGGGGGATGCTGCCGAAGCCAAACTCTCCGTGGGGGGCCAGATTCTGATTGGCAAAATGATAGAGTACCACTTTGTGAGGTCTTTGTCCATTATAAGACCGAATTTTATGAAATAAAAGTATTCAATTTTTCTATTAGGTAAATGGTTAAATTGATAAAAGGTTAAAGTTAAGGGTGATATATGAATTTTTTCAAAATAAGCAAGTGGCTATAAAATACTTATTGTTGTCGGGGAATATTCGTTTTGGTCGTGGAATATTCTTTACGTGGAGAATATTAAATGCGGCACAGTAGCGATCATTTAAGGGCCCCATGCTTGAAATAGCTATGTCGGATGGAGAAAAGCGACAAATTTGAGTTTTTATAAATAACTGAATGTCGTTCTGAATTAATAACTGTTGGAATAATACCGGTTGGTAAAGTAATGTAATCTGGCGTTGTTGAAATTGCGTAGCTTTGCGGTATTACATGATATTTTTTCCATTATTGATTCTTACATTGTAAGGCACTACTCAATAATTGTTACGGTAATTCTTGTTCAATATTTTATTTTATTGATTTGATAATTGTTTGTGTTGATATTTTATATTATTGTTGTTCGATAATTATCAACGCACGATATTTCCCATTATCGGATCAATAATTCATATTATTTGAATAATATTATTAGATAGCATTAGTGGCAATGTCTAGAAAGTTACATCGAGGAGAGGTTTGGTCACCTAATTGCGGCGCAAGAAGGAGAAATTCTTATTGAAAGCCCCTCTTTCCAGGAGCACTACTGGTTGTCATAAATGTGATTACGTAATATTATTTGTGAATAATTAATTATTGATTCATATGATAAGAAAATATTTATTTGATGTGGATATAAATGATGGATTTATTTATGTGGTTATAAGTGAAGGAATTAATGATGAGGTGTTTTATCAAGATTATTTTATGAAATGGAGAACAAAGTATGGGATTTCGAGAAAAATTAGTTTATTACTTGATTTTGTAAAATCCATAACTCTTTTGTATAATGAGTTAAGAGATGAGCCATATATCAAAAGAAAGCCCTAGAAGTAAGCTAATCTGTAGAAATTTGAATCACCCAAAAATTCTTTGTAGATATTTCTGTGGTGAAATTTTGAATGAAAGCTGGTCAGAAGGACTAATAGTCCGAAAAATCGTTGTTCTTCACTATATTGCGTGAGTTATAAATTTTGATCCGACAGTTGGATCGTTGTAATTTTGGATATGTTATACATATATAAGTTGAGTATATGTCCACAAATTTTGAACCGTTAAAAATGAACGTATGATTTGTTATGAATTTTAAGAGGTAAATGATTTCGAAATTAGGTTTTGGTGGAAAATTCTAGAATTGAGTGGGCCCCACTCTTGGTTGTTGGGGAAGATGGCTGATTTTTGGTGGGTGGAATAGTAGCGAGGTAAAGCCATCAGTTGCATTGTTAAGTCTCCTTGGCGTGCTAACATTTTCCTATAAATAGAGGGCTAAGTTAGAATTGAAAATCACACCGAAACAAGTTTTCTCTCTCTCTCTCTATATTATCGGCGTATTCTTGTGAGTATTTTGAGTATACTTTGAGTATTGTTAGATGGTGCAAGTTCCTTCAAAGACTATATCCAGGTGTTTCAACTAAATCTACATCTTTCGAGGTAAGGGATGTTATTTTCTTCTCGGATGATATTATTTCTTGATATCATTATCTTTGAAATATTGGTTGGAACTTTTTATCAAATTTGGAACTTTTTCATGTCGGGGTTACTATTCATGAGTTACTATTCACGAGTTACTATTCACGAGTACTATTCATGAAGCGTGAAGATGTTTTTTTTGTGGAATTTCTATCTTTTGGTGTTTGAGTTCTTATTCACGTATCAAGACTATTCACGTATCTCACAGCCTTTATTCACGAATACGGCACTATTCACCGAAAAATGAAAATTTTTCTTTTCGTCTAAAATATCTATTCTGGATACTAGCTTTGATTGTATCCATGTTTTGATCATTCTTGAATTTTACACCACTATGATTATTTTTGAGGTATTTTTGGACGTGGATAAAATCAATGCAAAGATGAGCAGTGTTTAAATGAACATGACCAACTAATGAATATCTTTAATTGATGAGTGCAAAGATGAATTATTGATGAATATCTTTTGCTCGTAATGCAAAGATGACTTTTGTTGTTGAATATCTTTGGCAGGTAGTGCAAAAGATGAATTATTGATGAATATCTTTTTGCTCGAAATGCTGAAGATGGCTGTTGTTGAATATCTTTGCTTTGTAGTGCAAAGATGAATTATTAATGAATATCTTTGGCTTGTAATGCAAAGATGACCCGTTGTTGAATATCTTTAGCTTTGTAGTGAAAAGATGAATTATTGATGAATATCTTTGGCTCAGAATGCAAAGATGACCCGTTGTTGAATATCTTTAGCTTTGTAGTGTAAAAAGATGAGCTGTTGATGAATATCTTTGGCGCGTGGTAAAAAGATGAATTTATTAGTATGATTATGAGCAGGAGGCTGTGATTTGGTATAACCATGATCTTTGATGTTTTGGGTATGAAAGTGATGAAAATTATCTTTGTCTTGGATGAGGAAAAGAATTTAGAACTACAATTATGATTATGAGTTATACACGTGATTGTGGATGAGGAATTGTTGATTGATGTTACGAGGATAAAACATTGTTGGTGGATTTTAACATGGAGAAGATAATAGACTTTATAGTCTATTTGACTCTTCTAATGGATTGCTTTCATTCCATTGCAACTATGGTTGAAAGTTTTATCATCTACCATATGTTTTAAATCTCGATTTATTATTGATGAAGGCTATTGATAATTTATTTATCTTTAGTCATAATATTCTTTCTTGAATTTAGTTGTGCTCACCCTTTTGTTTCACAATTCCTTTTCGGGTAATAAAAGTGTATTTGGGTCGAAGCGGGGATAGCGAGGGAATAGATTGGTGGTCTATAGATGTTGAGGGTGAGGTGAATTTAACTTGGAAGGGTGTTTTGTCCATTATTATACAAGATGTCTAATGACATCTGACCTCGTGTTATCATAAGACATGGTTGTGCTCATCTACTTGCTTTGTATATTTACAAGCACTACCTATATAATCTTGGTGTTTGTTTGGAGTATAATTCCCGATTAGAGCAGTGGAGATAATGATATGTCAAGAGAAGGCTCACCATTGGGAAGAATATGATAGTAATCTTCTCATTTTTCTTTGGGGTTTATTAGATTCAACCAAGGATAATTGCGTGGCCATATGATATCTACCATAACCTAAAAGCATGGCCTCCCATGTATGAAGGTTTCTTGAGCACTTCCCAAAGATTCTAATTTCTAAAACAATTTTTGACTATACCTTTATGTAAGGTGTCATTGTGACGTCTATCAAAGTTGGTTGAGTTATGGTATATTTGTATCCAAACTCACAAACATATGTGTTGTTGTATTTTGCACGACAATTGTTGTAATAAAGTTGTAGTTGTTTTTATACCATATATTTGGCGACTCAGAATGGGTTGGATGGAATGGACCTATTTTGGGGTTGTTACATCCCGTGGTTGGGACATGAGTCACATTTGGTATTAGAGAAACTTAGGGATATGATCTCAAGCGGAGATCGGGATTAGAACTAGGATTTGGGAGAGATGAGTAAATCCTTATGGAGATGTGATTCTAACTAGGAGGGAGAGATTAAATCCTTATTTAGTGTGTCTACCTAAGCTTAATATACAAATATTATGATGATATGTTAATGTTAATTTGCTTAATTAACCCTTGTTTTATGGCGATTTGAGAATGGCGGTGAGAATGCTAACAATGGAGTAAATGAGGCGTGGGGATACCTCTAATCACTAACCATGATAATGTGATGTCGACGAAGAAGAATTAGAGATATCCGTGTGGTGAGTGAAGAATTGATAGTTGCACTTGAAATAATCATGAGAGGTAGCAATGAGAGTGAGGAAGAAGAAAAGGTTTGAGGAGAGTTTATTAGAGGTATTATATGATCAAAATGTAGAATTTCAAAATCGTATTCATGAGTTAGAAGAGCAGGGTGAAGAACGACAGGCGGTCGTGGAGCAAAAGGATGCAACAATTCAAGCTTGTGTTACGCGATATGTGATGCTTGAGCGAAACATTCTTTGGCGAGTATAAGATGATAAAGATGGAATCTTAAGTGAAAGAAGAAAAAAGCTGAGCAGTGAGAATAAGTGATGCATGGGCAAAAGCCGCACGACACGTGGATATTGTGGAAAGAGATGTCCGATCTAAGAAGGCTAAAATAGATGATATGAATTTCTCTTTTTGGAAAGCAATTGGGAGAACCCAACATCGAGTTTTGAATTACCTGTACAAAGCGGTCAACCTGAATTCGATATGGATCGAAGATTGATGATTCGAGATCATATATCGAGAATACATGCATGGCGGTTGAGGGAGGAATATGCCCTATAGAAAAGTATATTCCAACGGTAGTGATGACGCCAAATCTTTGCCCCTGAATAAGTCAAAAGCCAGTAGTAGTTCGAGGATAGCAGTTGTCATGACTTCCCAACAAGTGAGGAACCCAAATGAAGTTATCACGGAGATGAGCAATGGAGAAATCATGATGACCCGGAGATAGAATGCGAAGTGAAAGCAAGGTATTCTCAACTTTTTGAAATACCAGGTACGTAAATTTTGGGGACGAAATTTCATAAGGAGGGGGAGATTGTAAGACCCCGAATTTTATTAAATAAAAGTATTCAATTTTTCTTATAATTATTATTCAGTAAATGGTTAAATTGATAAAAAAAAAAAGAAGTTAAGGGTGATATATGAATTTTTTTCAAAAATACGCAAGTGGTTATAAAATATTC
The DNA here is from genome assembly GCA_020205615.1 of Panax quinquefolius. Taxonomy (NCBI): domain Eukaryota; kingdom Viridiplantae; phylum Streptophyta; class Magnoliopsida; order Apiales; family Araliaceae; genus Panax; species Panax quinquefolius. The sequence continues at coordinate 16,359,441 of CM035162.1, read as the reverse complement.
ATTGTTGTCGGGGAATATTCGTTTGGTTATGGAATATTCTTTCTGTCGGGGAATATTCGTACGACGGCGCATCCATTTGTGGGCCCCATAACAAAATAACTGTCGGATGAAGAAAACGACAAATTAAAGTTTTTATAAATAATGGCGTAATCGTTCACGAATTAACACTTTGTTGGAATACCCGATTGGGTAAAGTAAAGTAATGTGGCGTTGTTGTTGCATAAAGAAGCACTTTGCGGTTTTGCATGAGATTGTTGAATTATTGATTCTTACGTGAAGGCACTACTCAATAATTATTATGATAATTACTATTCAAAATATTTTATTTTATCGATTCAATAATTGATGCATTGATATTTTATATTATTGTTGTTTTGATAATTATTCTTACACAATATTTTCCATTATCGAGCAATAATTCATATTATCTGAATAATATTATTAGATAACATTATTGGCAATGTCTAGAAAGTTACATCTAAGGAGAGGTTTGGTCACCTAATTGCATACCGATAAAGAGAAATTCTTATTGGAAAGCCCCCCTCTTTCCGAGAACGACATTCGGTTGTCATTATCGTGATTACGTAATATTATTTATGAATAATTAATTATTGATTTATATGATAAGGAAAATATTTATTTTATGTGGATATAGATGGAGAAAATTTTTAAAGTGACAATTGTTGAAAATCGATATTTTATCTTTTATGATAAAATAATATTTTATTATATTATTATAATATTATAATGATGATATTTTTACAATGAATGGGATATATGAGTATATGAGGAGGAAGAGTATTTTTATTGCAAAAGTTATTTAAAACATGTTAAACAAGTCGTGGGCCCATTTCTTGGTATGAAATATGATTATAGCTTGTAAAATCGTCCAGTTTATGGAATTTGGTCGATTCATTTGGAATTTGAAAAAACTTTCTTGAAGAAAGTTGTAGAGAATTGAATTTTCTATAAAACTCTCTAGATTCAATTTTACGATAAAGGGCTATTTATTATGAATTATTGAAGTTCAAGTTAAAATAATTGATTTTAAAAGTTTTAATTATTTTAAATATAAAAATGTTTTTGAGGGTTTTTTTGGTTTGAGGTGTGGCTGATGTTTGGACTAATTGGGTGCGTAGGAAGTTTAAGAAAAATATATTTTATTTTATTAAATTTTTTGCTTTTGGTGTTCTAAGCATTTTCCTATAAATAGGTTCTTAGGTTATAATTGAAAATCACACTAAACTGAAGTTTTCTCTATTTTCTCTCTATACTATCGAGTGTATTCTTGTGAGTATTTTGATATCTTGAGTGTTGCTATCTACAAGTTCAAGTTAGATTCGGCGTTATTCCAATCGGAAATCTTGTTCTTTTGAGGTAAGGGATAGTAGGGGATTTTAAGGGATTGTAAGGGAGATTATTTTTTTCATAAATGATATTATTTCTTCAATATCATTATACCGAAATATTGGTTTGAATTTTTATCAAATTTAGAACTTTTTCATGTCGGGGTTACTATTTATGAGTTACTATTCACGAGTAATATTCACGAAGCTTGATGATGTTTTTGTGAAATTTCTATCTTTTGGTGTCGGAGTTTCTTATTCACGATATCTGGCCTATTCACGATATCTGGCACTATTCACAGAAAAATTAAATTTTCGTTTTTCGTCCAAAATATCTATTATGGATACTAGCTTTGATTGTATCCATGTTTTGATCATTCTTGAATTTTACTCCACTATGATTATTTATGAGGTATTTTTGGACATGGAATAGCTGAAGTACGAATCCTTAATATTTATTATTTTGTTTCACTGGATTCGTTTTCTTAAAATATTTTTCATCATCCTCAGTCCTAAATGATGATATAACTGAATATCTTTGGCCTGTAGTGCAAAGATGAATGATTTCTGATGAATATCTTTGGCCAGTAGTGCGAAGATGAACAGGTGTTTAGATGAACATGACCAACTGATGAATATCTTTGGCCTGCAGTGCAAAGATGACATGTTGTTGAATATCTTTGGCCAGTAGTGCAAAGATGAACTGTTGATGAATATCTTTGGCCCGTAGTGCAAAAGATGAATTTATCGATATGATTATGAATAAGAAGCGTGATTTGGTATAACCATGATCTTTGATGTTTGAGATGATGAAAATTAACTTTGTCTGGATGAGGAAAGGAATTTAGAACTACAATTACGATTATGAGTTATACTGCGTGATTGTGGGATGAGGAATTGTTGATTAATGTTACGAGGATAAAACATTGTTGTGGACTTTTAACATGGAGAAGATAATAGATTTTATGGTCTATTTGACTCTTCTAATGGATTACTCATTCCAATCGCAACTATGGTTTGAAATTTTATCATTTACCATATGTTCTAAATCTCTGATTTATTATTGATGAAGGCTATTGATAATTTAATTATTTTTAGTCATGATATTCTTTACTGAGCTAGTTGTGCTCATCCTTTTGCTTCACAATTCCTTTCAGGTAATAAAAGTGTAAATTTGGGTCGGCGGGGATAATGAGGGAATAGAATGGTGGTCTATAGATGTTGAGGGTGAAGTGAATTTAACTTGGAAGGGTGTTTTGCCACTATTATACAAGATGTCTAATGACATACAACCTCGTGTCATCATAAGACAGGGTTGTGCTCATCCACTTGCTGAGTATATTTACAAACACTACCTATATAATCTTGGTATTTGTTTGGAGTTTAATTCCTAATTAGAGATAGTGGAGATAATGATATGTCAAGAGAAGACTCATCATTGGGAAGAATATGATAGTAATCTTCTCGTTTTTCTTTGGGGTCTATTAGATCAACCAAGGATAATTCGTGGCCATATGATATCTACCATAACCTGGAAGCATGGCCTCCCATGTATGAAAGTTTCTTGAGCACTTCCCAAAGATTCTAATTTCTAAAAGCAGGTTTTGACTATACCTTTATGTAAGGTGTCATTGTGACGTGCTATCCAAAGTTGGTGTCCAGAGTTACAGTTGATATATATTTGTATCCAAACTCACAACATATATGTTGCTGTATTTTGCACGATAATTGTTGTAATAAAGTTGTAGTTGTTTTCTGTACCATGTATTTGGCGACTCAGAATAGGTTGGATGGAATGGACCTATTTTGGGGTTGTTACAATGTGCTAATGTGATTGTATTAATTATCATTAAAGCACTATGCATTTGTGTGATTGTCAAAACCATCACGAAATGATATATTTCATGATGGGTGTATACAAGACGGCCTCCGTGACAACAAAAGTGTGACGTAAGCCCCCAAATTCGGGTCTACACGTACAACATAATTTAAGTTATTAAAATACAAACAATATACATAATTCTTATATTAATGTCGTATATATTACGACAACACATGCACACACACACATAAAATAAGTACTCAATACAATTATTGTCATACTATTTTGAAATTTGGTGAGGACTATTACCTAACTCGAACCATTAGTACTGCATTCTCTTGTTCTCCCCTATATCACCAGCTACACTGTTATTTCCTGAAAGAAATTATAAAATAAAAGGTTGAGCTCAAATAGCTCAGTAAATGATATAATGACTAAGATAACCAAGAATAAATTATCATTAATGTCTTTCAAAATCAAATATTTAGAAAATGATAGACAACATAAGTTTTCAACAAATAATTGCGGTGGAATGTGTAATCCATTATAAGAGTCAAATAGATGCAATACCGCATACCACTATGGAACATCATGTATTACTGTACTTTTATCACAGGATATTTCAACAGTTTAACGGTAAAAGTGTAAGGACCGAGAATTTTATACATTTATATATGTATATTTATAAGTGAATATGTGAATTAAGTGAGTTAGTTAATTTAATTATTTTACGTTAACTAAGATGAATACTTAATCAATTTGATTAAAGAAGAGTAAGATAAGTTATGTTGAGAATTAACATAACTTGAATGATAAATTAAAAGATTTATAATCTTTAAGTGATTAAATTGATATGACTAATATAAAGAGATTATATGATTATGTAATAACTTATTAAGCCAACTAGGGCTAATTAAGTTAATGAATTAATGGAACAAAAAGGAAAGCCAAGAAATAAGAATATATTTAATTAAATATTAATGATATTAAAATTTTTGTGACATATAGTGAATGATAAAATGTTATGATTTATGTGGAAAGTGTATGTCTAAATAAATATATATATATATTATAAATATGTATATGTATTTATTTATTAAAGAGAATTAAAAGGAAAAATTACATAATCTAATTATACATTAGGTATGGAAATTTAATAACCTAAGGGTTATGGTATTAAAAATTATAATAGTATTTAAATATATACTAATCTAAGAGATTAATTTTATTATCTATATTTATTATTTATTTTAAAACTTAATTAAATAAAGTCTAATTGAGTTATAAAATTAAATTTATATAAATAATTATTTAAATTCTAAATGAGTGGAATAGAAACCATAATTAAACAATTAGGGTATGATAAACTTAGTGTGATTAACCCATAACATTTTTTATGGCCCAAATATTTAATTAGACAACACAAACAATTAAATTGGAAAGCCCAAATAATAAGTCAAGTGGCCCAAATTTCAGCCCAAGCTAGTATATTGGATTTTCTAGAAGATGATTCAAGCTAAATTAGTAAGTAAATAAAACTAAAAAATTGGGCAATTTGGGAGGGGCAAGACCCGGCCACATGAGAGATTAATAAGGCACATGGTTAATGCATTTGTACAAGATTTGCTAGATTTATTCTAGGGTTCTTTACATAAGTATACAACAAAAAGAAAGTAATTTCTTTCATTTATCAAATAATTATAAAAGAGTGTAAATATTAAAAATACAACAATACACATTAATAAGAAAGATAAAAGAGAAAATGGCTATAATTAATAATTCAAATTCAAATTCAAAGATTTGGGATCTAACAACAAAAATAAATTCAAATTCAAAATAATATGTAACTATTTTAAAACCCAAAAAAACAACTATTTTCTGTTGGTAGACATCCATTTATTTTTTCTCTCTTCCTCTCTAGTACTTCTCCTCAAAGACCTCATTTTTTCTACTACAACCATGACCACGTTTATAAAAGGTAACCAATAAAAAATAGAACCTTTGCATAAGGAAAGAGAGAGATAAGAGATGATGTGAAATATAATATTGATAACCAAACTCGTTTTCAAGGTAACCAAACATTTATATCAAGGTAACCAAACCTTTATAGGTAGGTAACCAAATCTACCTTTTATCCTTTTATATAAATTTGTTTTTTCTAAAAGTTTGGCAACCAATTCATGAAGGTAAATAAAAAATAGGACCTTTGTAGAAAAGAGAGATATAAGAGAGTGATGTGTAATGTAATATTGATAATTAACCCTTCGTACCAAGGTAACCAAAAATTTATACCATGGTAACCAACCTTTATACCATGGTAACCAACCTTTATACCAAGGTAACCTTTTTTTAATGAATATTTGGTTACCCATAAAAACTAAAATGGTTACCTTTGTATGAAGGTTTGGCTACCAACTGCACAATATTCAAAATAATTTTATTTTTAAAAGGTTATTATGAATATATTGCGATCTGATTGTAGCCAAACGATTCATACAAGGTAACAATTTTAATTTTATGAGTAACAAATATTCATAAAAAAAATGATAAGTTATAAAATTACAATAAAAAACATAACATGACAAGCCCTTTTGGATGGTACAACTCTAATCAATGTTTAAAAGAAAATGAATTCGATGGAATCATCTCAAAGCTTTAGTGAATGTGATCATAAAGTTTTTAATGGGGTAGTCTGGCGAGGTTGGTGGCACAACCACAGTAAAAACCGGTGATGCCTTCTATTTGAAAAATTTTAGTAAATGAAAATCAGTTTTTAATTCTCAATAAAAAGTGCAACTTGTTCTTTGAACGTTGAGCACCAGTAAGAGGCTTGATCCGGAGAAAAGGCACAGTATTTAAGAAGGCCCGATCGGGAGAAAACAATGAGGGGACGCAGATATATATTTGACCAATTAGTGTTTCATATATACGCATACTTTTTAGTTTTTTTTTAATATGTAGATATATTAATTACTTAATTGAATACAAAATTGTAAATTAAGACCCTAAATATGATTGAATACTAATTCCTTAAATTAAGGAATCCTAAATGTTATATTATAATTGTAAATAAATTGTTAAATAAAGTATATTAGTAAAGGATAAAATTTTTATGAATACTTTTTTTGTAATTATTTTAAAAAATGATTATATGTAAATCCCCTTTAACTACTTCATAAATAAAGTGTCTTTTTTTCATTTATCTTTATTATTTGCTAAGACTATAATAAGAAAGAAAGAAGATATAAGAGAGAGAATGGAAGATTGATTATGGATTTATATATACATATACATGACATATATACAACTTTTACTAACTATAAAAACATTTCTTTGGTAAATTTTTTTTTTTTTCACTTCATCTCTTACTTCCAAAAAGAAAAAGAAAGAAAATAAAATAGAGAGAGAAAGAGAAGAGAAAGAGTTGGGCAACCTAGAGGGGAAAGATGAGAAGTAATTTTGGATGACCAACAACTTCATCTCCTACTTTGGAAAGTAAAGAAAGAGAGCCAATAAGAGCAAGAGGTATAAAATAACCTAACCTAGTTATCCTTTTATTTAAATTTGTTTTTTTGATGAAATAAAGGTCTAAGGTTTCAAAACTCAAAAACCTTTAGATATACATGTTATAAATAAGTGTTTTATGTTTAGATCTAATCATTAGGTTTGAGAATGTTACTTTAAAAATCCACCATTTAAAATCTACACCTCTTATTTGTGATCCGTCAAAGAGGGGTGATAGATATGTAAGTTAAATTTTAAACCCAAGTGGTAGCACTCAATTATGTTGATTTTACAAGCCTTGGGAGTTGTTTTTTTGAAAAGCAGGTCCATATTTTTCAAAAAAGGAAATAGGACATTTTGGATCGATTCATCCGAGCGGGGCTTTCGTCGTTTTTTCTTTACTTTAAAAATTATGGAAAAACTTGGTAGGATAGTATGATAAGTTATCTAGTTCCACTCCAAAGTGAAATTTTTTGGATGTGTAGCATGAGAGTTATGAATTTTACAAAAAATGACTATTTTAAAATAGAACTGAGATAACTTTTTGTGTATAACTCCAAAACTTGTGATATTTTTGGTGGAGGTATAGTATCATGGAAGGAGCATACCCTAAAAATTTTAGAATTTTTGAATAAAGTTTTTAATTTATAATTTTTTTTGCAACATTCGGCTGTTTTGGTCATTTTAAAAATAGTAAATGAAAATAAAAAATTCCATAAAAAAGTATATGTTCATGAGGGGACCATAATCTGCTGTTTCCCAGAATAAAAGAATTTTCAGAAATTTTTTGGTATTTTTCATGGATGTGTTTGGGTTATAAATAAATAAGAATAATAAGTTATGTGATGTCATAAATGGCAAAAATGTAATTTTATGACTTAGAGACCCTAAATATGATGTGTACAGATTTTTGGAGGGTATTTAGGTCATTTTTGATGAGATGTTATATTTATGGCATATTAGGGTTGTTAAATAAAGTAATTAGTAAAGGGTAAACAATTAGAATAAATTTTTTATTAGTATAATAAATGATTATTGTAAGACCCCAACTTTCATAAATAAAGATTAATTTTTATCGAATTATATTTTTGAATATTATGGTGTGGATTTGATATAATGTTATAGTTGTGGATAATATTTATAAATTTTGTAAAGTAAACACTTTTTTTCTTTCACTTCATCGATCTCTTACTTCCAAAAAGAAAAAGAAAGAAAATAAAATAGAGAGAGAAAGAGAAGAGAGGGAGTTGGGCAACCTAGCTAGAGGGGAAAGATGAGGAGTAATTTTGGATGACAAACAACTTCATCTCCTACTTTGGAAAGTAAAGAAAGAGAGCCAATAAGAGCAAGAGGTATAAAATAACCTAACCTAGTTATCCTTTTATTTAAATTTGTTTTTTGATGAAATAAAGGTCTAAGGTTTCAAAACTCAAAAACCTTAGATCTACATGTTATAAATAAGTGTTTTATGTTTAGATCTAATAATTTTAGGTTTGAGAATGTTACTTCAATAATCCACCATTTAAAATCTACACCTCTTATTTGTGATCCGTCAAAGAAGGGTGATAGATGTGTAAGTTAAATTTTAAATCCAAGTGGTAGCACTCAGATATGTTGATTTTACAAGCCTTGGGAGTTGTTTTGGTGAAAACAGTCCATATTTTTCAAAAAGGGGAAATAGACTGTTTTGGATCAGTTCATACCAGGGGCAGTTTCGTCATTTTTCTTTACTTTAAAAATTTTGGAAAAACTTGGTAGGATAGTATGATAAGTTATCTAGTTCCACTCCAAAGTGGAAATTTTTGGATGTGTAGCATGAGAGTTATGGATTTTACAAAAAATGACTATTTTAAAAGAAAACTGAGATAACTTTTTTGTGTACAACTCCAAAACTTGTGATATTTTTGGTGGAGGTATAGTATCATGGTAGGAGCATACCCTGAAAATTTCAGAATTTTTGAATAAAGTTTTGATTTATGATTTTTTTTGCAAGATTCGGCTGTTTTGATCATTTTAAAAATAGTAAATGAAATTAAAAAATTCCATAAAAAATATATGTTCATGAGGGGACCATAATCTGATGTTTCCCAGAATAAAAGAATTTTCAGAACTTTTTTGGTATTTTTTATGGATGTATTTGAGTTCTAAATAAATAAGAATAATAAGTTATGTGATGTCATAAATGGCAAAAATATAATTTTATGACTTAGAGACCCTAAATATAATGTGTACAGATTTTTGGAGGGTATTTAGGTCATTTTTGATGAGATGTTATATTTATGGCATATTAGGGTTGTTAAATAAAGTAATTAGTAAAGGGTAAACAATTAGAATAAATTTTTTATTAGTATAATAAATGATTATTGTAAGACCCCAACTTTCATAAATAAAGATTAATTTTTATCGAATTATATTTTTGAATATTATGGTGTGGATTTGATATAATGTTATAGTTGTAGGTAATATTTATAAATTTTGCAAAGTAAACAAGTTGTTATAAAATATTGATTAATTGGGAATATTCGTTTTAACAAGAAATATTAAATACGACGATACAATCATTAGTGGACCCCATAACGGAATTATTATCGGAGTTAGAAAATGGCGTAAATATCTTTTATAAAAAATGGCGGAAGTTTCTTTGTTAGCTTGTTGAAATACATGGTGATGAAAATACGATGTCTGGCGTGTGGTTGAATAAGTAGATTACGATATTGATTATTGATCTTTACGTGAGAAGTCACTCGTTATACTCAATTATTGCTATAGTAATTACTGCATAGTATCTCATATTATTTGATTCAATTATTGTCAATATTTTATATTATTAAATCAATAATTGAGATGACAAATTATTCATATTATTATTTGCATAATTAACGATGTCTACAGAAAGTTCTATCGAGGAAAGGGGTTTGGTCACCTAATTGCGGCATGATAGGAGAAATCTTTATCGGAAAGTCCTCTTTCACGGGGCTGGACGCCCCCAAATTCGGACACTCGTATCTCAAATTTGGTTCGCCACGTGCGTGTTAATTCTAACATCACACTAAAGTCATCAACAACGAAAATAATAGAATAATTTACATTGATATAATATAAATATTTGTATCCCAAGGTTTCGTAACCATTACTACAACAATCCAGTGATTAAACTTAAACATAATTAATCATCCTTAATACATCATAATACGCATAGAAATAATAATACTACTACTCTCAAAGAACTAAGCTACTCTGTAGCCTTGCCCTTCCCCTTGTCCTTTCCAGAGGTACCGCCTTGCTCTGCCTTAACTGTAATGTTTTTAAGGAAGCAAGAATGAGCAACAAGTTTGCCCAGCAAGTAATATAGCAAAGAGAATGAATAGTTATAACATTTGAATCTTTAAGTGTATAACAGTAAATGGTAGTTCAAGGATATCATGAAATATTAAAAGTGTTTGATAAATGTCACTAAAGATTGAAGGATATCAATAATATTTCAAGGTTTAATTATTTCGAGGTTCAGTAAGAATGAACACTGAGTAGTCGTTAAAGACTATGAACTCTTACTAGAATTAAGTGATTATTATCTGCGCAATCCAAGATAAACGAGTACAATGGTGATCACCCTAAGGTACCTACGTTATCATAACATTTAATCATACTTGTATATCGCTCGTTCGGTTCCGACAATATAGAATTTCCCTTTTAAGAGGGTTGTTCATCTCGAGATTTTCAAGAGTCCGCACCAAGTCAATTGGTTTGGATAGCTTTCTAACATATGATAATGATCTAACTTAGAATCAAAGGTTTAGACAACTTTTATAATGCACTTTAAGAACAATAAGTCTAATGCTCGCAATAATGTCAAAGTAATTGATTTTCGTATAGTAATAGTCATTTGCTCAATATAAGTATATCAATAATTCGGATTCATACAATATACAATGTAGGAATTTAGATAACTTGTATTCGATATGTGAATCAATGGAAGTTAGAGAACTCACACAAAATCCAAAGTTGTGAGAGATAGGAGACTTGCCTTTAGCGTTGATTACCACTTAAAGCGTAATATCACTTCAATGAACTACGTTATCCTATATATGTATGTATATGTATTCATTAGTCATATATACTTGATATGCATTTTCATATACTTCCATCACACATACCTAAATTCATGTAGGCTACACACATTCAAACTCATAGATGCGTAACTCACATTGATTTTACCTTTAAAGTCTTTTGTACCATATGCTCATCTTTTGTATTCGCAAAATATCTCTTACTCTATATATTTTTAAGTTGTTTCACATATTAAAGAACCTTTAAGCTAGTTTTGACCCTTTATTAAAGTTATTCATATATTTCCATCTTTCAAAGTTAAACGAGTTCATTACATAATTCAACTAGCCATAGTATTCATTATACTAAATAATATTGTCAAACAACTTCTTTCTACACATGCTTGCATAATTTATCACAATGTTTAACTAGATGCGTGAACATGTCGAATATCTCTAGAGGCATATGCATCCTATTCTAATTGTTCCTAAGTTAACAATATAATTCATATAGTTTGACATCTCAATTGGTTTTCAATCACTAAGATGTCATGACTATCAATCTATACATGCAAGGTACATTGAGTCCACACTTCATATGTATTTATCAAACCAATTAAGCTATAAACATATGCTCACAAGGCTAGATTCAAAAAGGCGTAAGGTTTTATAAACATGTTTTTTGTCTTTTAACTTTTCTTTAAAAATGTTATGATTCAATTCCAAATCTACTAAACACCTTGCAAAATACATTGATATATGTTTAGGGAGTGTGTATGTTCTTGAAATTAAGTGGAGTGTAAGACTTCTTGCATCAAATAAGCAAACAAAAGTTCTTTTGTTGTTACTGACACCATTGAAATGGCGTTTGTGCATTAGGACCCCCTTCAAGGCGGGCATACCCTGCTAAAAGCAGCAGCAGTGTCCCCAGTTTCGCCTGCTCGGATTTTTGTGGAATTTTCACCCCAATTCTCGTCCAATCAACAAAGTAATCATGTATAATTGTTATAAACTTGCTACATAACACTCCTAGCATGCTTCTAACATTCCCACACATACAAACAATAAGTTTCAAAGATCAATTCAAGGTTTTTGCCATTTTTTTCAAAGTTTAACACATATAGAAATTTTCTTCTTTACGAATTAGTTACTTGATCATTTTACTTCGTTTAACTTTCATTGGATTGGTTTTTGACCACATTAACAATATCTAGCATCAATTGATACATTCTAGCAAGTTTCAACTATAAACATTTCAACTCAAACAAGTGTTTTCATACTCATGAACTTTGGAAAGCTTGAGTGTATGAACATCTAGAGGAAAGGTTACTTTTTCTGAAGTTGAATTTCTACTCTAGCTTCAATTTGCAGATTATATAAGCTCACAATATTCACACTCCTACTAGAAATCTCAGAGAATTCAACATTTACCTTTGAGAGGGGAACCTCTATTTATAGAGGGAGGATTATCCAATTGGAGAATTTGCCCTAAGGTTTGTTTCCATGGAAGATTGAAGGATCCTTTGTGCAACAAGAAGTGGGTGGAAAGCATCACCAACTCCATCTCCTCCCTTCCCCATAGCCATCATTCCTCTCTTGGTTTTTCAAGCATAGAGTCCTAGGCTTTTTGTAAAACACGGCTGAGCTCTTTTTCATTGGAATGGGACAATGATTTTGGGACACCACCAATTCTCAGCACTTTAGTAGCACACTTAGGTTCATTTTACCCTTTGTTCACACTTGAGCATACATATGAACCCACTCTTATACTACACATAAAATCATATAATCCATGTACATTGATTTGTTTCAAGTAATAATTATTCTAGTCTAGGATATAATTTAATTGAGTACCAATGCTACTTATTATTAATTTATTTATTTAATCAAGTTGCTTTCTCTCATAGGTTCAAAATACCCATTTAATTATTCCCACACACATCAATATGTCACATAAGACTTTTTATACAACTTGGTCAATTACCTAAGTCGTTTTACTTTTATCACATAGTGTTATATAATAATTATTTTCATTACAATGTCACACCTCACTTTATATTAAATAAAAACCTTATTATATATGATTTCTCTTCACACTATTATTCATGATAATTAACTAATAACAAATAAATCAACCTCATTATGAAATTATTTACTTATTAGTAATATTAATTAATTCCATCATTACTTATTAGTAATACTAATTAATTATTTACTTATTAGTAATATATATATATATATATATATATATATATATTTATATTCAAATAAATATACAAACAAATCTTTATTCTCAATATTATAATTTATTAAAATTCGCGGGTATTACAGGAACGATCTGGTTGTTAATATTGCGGGTTATAATAATGATGAATAAATGTTGTTAAAAATATTGAGGAGATTTTATGAAGTATTTGTTGTAAATTTTGATTATTATTTGGACCCCCATTTACCCATTTTTTAAAATAATCGGTAGAAAGTTATTCTGTATAATATAATATGGTGGGGCACACGTATGATAATGACATATAGGTCACTGTGGGGGAAAATGGGGGGATGTCACGGGAATTGGAAATAGATGGAGTATAATGAAGGAATATATATATATATATATATATATATATATATATATATAAAAGTTATATTTTATTAGATTATAGATAGAATATATTATATTTTATTATGCATAGTGTAACATAGTAAAATCAAAATTTTTAAAATTTTAAATCAATGACGCATACTCGATTTTTTCGTTTGAAATTATTGTTGGTCCGTGATTCTAAAAATTTAAATAGTATCCTTTCCATTCTCCTATAAATAGGATGTTTAGTTAGAATTGAAAATCACACCAGAATCAGAGAATTCTTCTTCTATAATATTGATCGTATTTCTTTAGAACTTTTAAGAAAGCTTTGGCGTGAAAAGAAAAAAGTAAAGTTTTCAAGAATATCCCATTATACCAGTTGGAATACTCTTATTTTTAAGGTAAGGGATATTATTTTTGTTCAATAGTCACATGAAATAATATTTTCTTCCATACTCTGTAGTATGTAAGTAATATTATTTCGTTTCGTATTCCTAATTCTACCCTCATTTTGTTAAAGTATTGTTTCTATAATCCGTGAAATTAGTAGAATATCCTTGAAATTTGCGCTTCATCTAATATCGTTTCACAAGGATATTTTTCTTAACATTCTTGTTATATTTTAAGTTTTTTATGCCGAAATAATATTCACGAAGTACTATTCACGGGATACTATTCACAAAGTACTATCCCCGAAGTACTATTCACAAAGTACTATTTACAGGATACTATTCACAAAGTACTATTTACAGGGTACTGTTCACTCAGGTACTATTCACCCGGGATACTATTCATGTCAAAAATTAATTTCTTTTCTGTCCAAATCATTTTTGATACAATATTATTCTTGAATTTCACTCCACAAAGCAGTATCATGTTGACAATTTGGACATTATTGAATTCTGGATAAATTAAATTACAAATCTTTAGAAATTTATCATTTGCTTTCTTTTAATTGAATTCTTATATCATTGTATATCATCCTCATGCTTATATATATTGTGATAAAAGTCATCTTTGGCCGTAGTGCATAGATTGACTGTTGATTGGTATGATTATGACCAGGGATCATTCGATATAATCATGACCCGTAATGTCACAAATGATGTGGTAAAAGTTCTCATTGACCCGTAGTGCATTGATGGACAGTTGCTGGTATGATCATGACCATTGGTGAAGACACGAATATCTTTGGCCCGTAGTGCATGGATAATTCGTGGTCGTGATACTAATGAATATCCTTGGCCTGTAGTGCATGGATGATTCGATGATGTGGTTTATTTATTAAGTTGAGTCTCAGCGATAAAATTGATGATAAAATTTTTAAATCATAGAAGATAGTAGATATTATGCTCTACTTGACTCTTCTAATGGATTGCTTGTTCCGCTGCAGTTAAACTTGATGTATATTGTATTTTATCAGTTTAACACTGTTGAAGGCTAACAATAATCTTAGTCATAATATTTCTTACTGGGCTAGTTGAGCTCACCCTTTGATTTCATTGTTCTCTTCAGGAAACGAGAACGTAGCCGGGACTAGTCGGGGAACGGAGTGATAGTCCGAGTTGGTGGCTGTAGTAGTCACTATTTTATAAAATAGTGTGATAATAATTATAATGAGGACTCCATTTGAGTTTGAATACTGTCTACTAGACAATATTCGTATAAAAACTCTCAGCTACGTTTTTGTCGTAGTGTATAATGAAGTTTGTATTTAAATTATGTACCATGTATTTGACGACTCACAATAGGTGATGTATACCTATATATTTTGGGGGTGTCACAATTAAAATATTATTAAGAGATTAATAATATTAGATTAAGATATTATTAAGTAATTAATAATATTTAGATGAGAATTAAATTAAAATAATATTAAATAATTAATAATATTAGATAATGATTTAAAATATTATTAAATGATTAATAATATTAGATTAAAGTTAACTTAAAATATTATTAAAGGATTAATAATATTAGATTAAATTTAAATTAAAATATTATTAAATGATTAATAATATTTGATAATGATTTAAAATATTATTAAATGATTAATAATATTATATAATGATTTAAAATGATTAATAATATTAGATTAAAGTTAAATAATAATATTATTAAATTATTAATAATATTATTAAATGGTTAATAATATTTATGAATGGTTAAGATATATTAAATATTGATTAAAATATTATTAATTGATTAATAATATTAGTAATTGGATCGGATAAGATGTAATTAATGTACAAAATATTATTAAGTGATTAATAATATTATCAAATGACTAAAATATTATTAAATGATTAATAATATTAATAAGGGATTAAAATATTATTAAATGGTTAGTAATATTAGAAAGTGAATAAATATTATTAAAAGATTAATAATATGAGGCGAAGTTTAAGACAGTGATATGTATGATAGTAATATTATCAAGGATGATAATATTCCTAATGAGTAGTAGAGTGTTATTGAATGTTTGATTTCATGATTACATGTTAGATAATTTATTACAAGAATAAGTAGGTAATGTTATGAGTTATAATATGTTATACTAATTATTATGTGTAACCCCAAAATAGGTCCATTCCATCCAACCTATTTCGAGTGTCGTTAATACATAGCATGAAATAACTACAACTTTATTACAACAATTGTCAGGTGCAAAATACAACAACATATCTGTGAGTTTGGATACCAATATATACCAAATGTAACTCACGGACACCAACTTGGATATCACGCCACCATGACACCTTACATAAAGGTAATGTCAAAACTGTTTTAGAAATTAGAAACTTTGGGAAGTGCTCGAGAAAACCTTCTATATGGGAGGCCATGCTTTTAGGTAGATATCATATATGCCACGTAATTATCCTCGTTAACCCAATAAACCCCAAAAAAAAAACGAAGATTACTATCATATTCTTCCCAATGGTGAGTCTTCTTGACATATCATTATCTCCACTGCCTCTAATTGGGTATTATACTCCAAACAAACACCAAGATTATATAGGTGGTGCTTGTAAATATACTCGTGAGTGGATGATGAGCACAACCATGTCTTATGATAACACGAGGTTGTATGTCATTAGACATCTTGCATGATAGTGACAAAACACCATTCCAAGTTAAATTCACCTCACCCTCAACATCTATGTAAGACCATTACTCTATTCCTCGCTTATCCCCCGCTCGACCCAATTTACACTTTTATTACAGAAAGGAATTGTGAAACAAAAGGGTGAGTACAAATAATAGCAAGAAGAATATTATGACTAAAGATAAATAAATTATCAATAGTCTTCATCGATGAATAAATCGTAGATTTAGAACATATATGGTAGATGATAAAACTTTTCAACCATAGTTGCAAATGAATGAAGCAATCCATTAGAAGAGTCAAATAGACTATAAAGTCTATTATCTTCTCACGTTAAAAGTCCACCAACAATATTTTATCCTCAGTAACATCAATCAACAGTTCCTTTCCACAATCATATGAATAACTCATAATCATAATTGTGATTCTAAATTCCTCTTCTCATCCGGGGCGAAGATAATTTTCATCATTGTCTTTACCGAAACATCAAATATCATGGTTATACCAAATCACAGTTCCACATTCATAATCATATTTAATAAATTCATCTTTTGCTTACGGGCCAAAGATATTCATCAACAGATTCATCTTTACACTACAAAGCTAAAGATATTCAACAACGGGTCATCTTTGCATTACAAGCCAAAGATATTCATCAATAATTCATCTTTGCACTACTGTTTAAAGATATTCAACAACAGTCATCTTTGCATTCTGACAGGCAAAAAGATATTCATCAATAATTCATCTTTGCACTAAAGCTAAGATATTCATCAACAAGTCATCTTTGCATTACAAGCCAAAGATATTCATCAATAATTCATCTTTGCCTACAAAGCAAAGATATTCAACAACGGGTCATCTTTGCATTCTGAGCCAAAGATATTCATCAATAATTCATCTTCAGACCACAAAAGCAAAAGATATTCATCGATTGGTCATGTTCATTTAAACACTGTTCATCTTTGCACCACAGGAGCCAAAGATATTCTTGTAAATCATTCATCTTTGCATTGGTTTTATCCACGCCCAAAAATACCTCAAAAATAATCATAGTGGTGTAAAATTCAAGAATGATCAAAAAACATGGATACAATCAAAGCTAGTATCCGAATAGATATTTTAGGCGAAAAGAAAAATTTTCATTTTTTGGTGAATAGTGCGTGATTCGTGAATAGTCAGATATCGTGAATAGTCTTGCAGTATCGTGAATAAGTAACTCAAACCAAAAGATGAAATTCACAAAAAAAATATTTTCACGCTTAGCTGAATAGTACTCGTGAATAGTAACTCGTGAATAGTAACTCATGAATAGTAACCCCTAGCATGAAAAAGTTCCAAATTTGATAAAAACTTCAGATCAACATTTCAAAGATAATGATATTGAAGAAATAATATCATTACAAAAAAATAATATCCCTTATTATCCCTTACCTCAAAAAAGAAAGACTTCCGATATGGATATCTGGATAATTATTTGAAGGAAACTTGCACCGATGAATATTAACTCACCAAGTATCTAAATACTCACAAATTACACTCAATAATCTAGAGAGAAAGAGAAAACTTTGTTTCGGTGTGATTTTCAATTCTATTACAACAGCCTCATTTATAGGAAAATGTTAAGACGTCAAGCGGACTTAACTATGCAACCCGATGGCTTTACTCGCTACTATTCCCACCCACCACATTTGAAATAAAATTCAGCACATTTCTTCACCAACCACAAGTGGGGCCCACTCAATTCTAGAATTTTCCACCAAAATCAATTATAACCCTAATTTCCGAATCAGGACACCTCTTAAAATTCATAACAAATCATTCGTGAATTTTAACGGTTCAAAATTTGTGGACATATACTCAACTTATGTATGTATAACATATCCAAAATTACAACGATCCAACGGTCGGATCAAAATTTATAACTCACATAATATAGTTTGAAGAACACTTGATTTTTGGACTATTAGTCCTTCGGACGATTTCATTCAAAATTTCACCACGAAATATCTACAAAGAATTTTGGGTGATTCAAATTTCTACAGTTAGCTTACTTCTAGGGCTTTCTTTTGATATATGGCTCATCTCTTAACTCATTATACACAAAGAGTTATGGATTTTACAAAATCAAGTAATAAACTAATTTTTCGAAAATCCCATATTTTGTTCTCCATTTCGACAAATAATCGATAAAACACCTCATCATTAATTCCTTCACTTATAACCACATAAATAAATCCATCATTTATATCCACATCAAATAAATATTTTCTTATCATATGAATCAATAATTAATTATTCATGAAATAATATTATGAGAATCACATTTATGACAACCAGGTAGTTCCAGGAAAGAGGGGGCTTTTCCGATAAGGATTTCTCCTTACTGGCGCGCAATTAGGTGACCAAACCTCTCCTTGACAGAACTTTTTAGACATTGCCAATAATGCTATCTAATAATATTATTCAAATAATATGAATTATTGATCTGATAATGGAGATAATGTGCAGTGACAATTATTGAACAACAATAATATAAAATATCAACGCAGCAATTATTGAATCAATAAAATAAAATATTGAATAAGAATTAACTCGTGAAAATTATTTAGAGTAGTGCCTTCTTACGTAAGGATCAATAATTCAACAATATTGTGCATCTGGTACCTTCTTATGTGCAACCAACGTATTCTTTGTATTTTAACCAACGGTATTCCAGCGGTCTTAATTCGGTGAATAACTCTGTCAGCGTTATTTTAACCAACTTATATTTGTCGTTTTCTTCATCCAATCACTTTCCGTTATGGGGCCCATTACATGCATTGCGCTACCACGATACGAATATTCCCGACGTAAAAGAATATTCCACGACCAAAACGAATATTCAAACAATAATGAATACTTTATACCCCTTGTTTATTTTGAAAAAAATTCATATATCACCCTTAACTTTAACTTTTATCAATTTAACCAATTACTGAATAGAAAAATTGAATACTTTTATTTCATAAAATTCGGGGTCTTACACGTAGTGCTACGATAGACTATTGTTTGGCATGATCATTGGTTTTACAGTTGAACATCTTTGGTTTGTAGTACAAAGATAGACAATTGATTGGTATGATCATGACCATTGAAATTATAGTTGAATATCTTTGGTCCGTAGTGCAAAGATAGACAATTGATTGGAATGATCATGACCATTGTTGTTACATTTCAATGTCTTTGGTTGGAATGATCATGACCATTGTTGTTATAAAGATAGACAATGTCTTTGATTGAAGTGTTGATGGGTATTACAGGAATGAAATATTAATGATGAACTTTTAATTTAGAGGAGATAGTAGACATTATGTTCTACTTGACTATTCTAATGGATTGTTGATTCCGTTGCAATTATGGTTGAAAACTTTTATCATATACCATATGTTCTAAATATCTTATTTATTACTGATGAAGGCTATTGATAATTTAATTATCTTTAGTCATAATATTCTTTGTTGGGCTATTTGTGCTCACCCTTTAGTTTCACAATTCCTTTCAAGTAATAAAAGTATAGGTGGGTCGAGCGGGGATATATAACAAGGGAATAAAGTGATGGCCTGAAAGGTTTTGTGAAGATCAAAGTAGCAATCAAATTGCAAAAATAGCGGAAGCAAAATAAAATTAGATTTTAAAATTTTTCACAAACCAATTACCCGGATCATCCTTTATGCATATTATTAATTAAAACGAAGAACGAAGTTATGGAATCATACCTCAAGATACGAAGCTTCACAGTGCACGAAGTTCGATCAACTCCTACTTCTTCGCGATCTCCTTGAATCTTCGGGTAGATTCCTTCCTTTGATCAATGTTAGTCACCCAAGTGTATGGCCTCTATAGGTGATCCACCAAGGAAAAAGAATTTTCGAGAAGAAGGTGTATCGCTCAAACCCTAGTTTTCCTATCTACTATAGAAAAAGGAGGCGATCTCCAACAATTGGAATCGTGTGATATTTGATATCCGATATA